>PISX010027436.1:0-23029 GCA_004024625.1 Mellivora capensis | reverse complement strand
TTGCCATTCGCAACGACGTGGATGGAACTAGAGGGTATCATGCTTAGTGAAATAAGTCAATCAGAGAAAGACAACTATCATATGATATCCCTGATATGAGGAAGTGGAGATGCAACATGGGGGACTAGGGGGGCAGAAAAAGAAGAAAAGAAATAAGATGGGATTGGGAGGGAGACAAACCATAAGTGACTCTTAATCTAAGTGACTCTTAATCTCACAAAACAAACTGAGGGTTGCTGGGGGGAGGGGGTCGGGAAAGGGGGGTGGGGTAATGGACATTGGGGAGGGTACGTGCTATGGTTAGTGCTGTGAAGTGTGTAAACCTGGCGATTCACAGACATGTACCCCTGGGGATAAAAATATGTTTATAAAAAATTTTAAAAAATTATTAAAAAAAAAAGAATATCTGCATAGGGGCTCCTGGGTGGCTCAGTGGGTTAAAGCCTCTGCCTTCAGCTCAGGTTGTGATCCTAGGGTCCTGGGATCGGGCCCCACATTGGGCTCTCTGCTCACCAGGGAGCCTGCTTCCCCATCTCTCTCTCTGCCTGCCTCTCTACCTACTTGTGATCTCTGTCTGTCAAATAAATAAATTAAAAAAAAAAAAAAGAATATTTGCATATCCAGAAACATCTGGAAGAGGCAGTTCGCACAGTGGGTAGAGAATGGGCTTTGCATCTAGACTGAGGAATCTGAGTCCTTATTACCCCAGACACTAGCTGTGTGACATGGCAAAGTTACTTAGGTCTTTGAATCTTAGTTTTTTAGTTTTACTTATTTTTGTATTTACTTATTTTATTTACTTACTTATATTTACTTATTTTACTGGTGAAAATAAAGACATGCTCACTGCATAGTTTTAAGGATTAAATGGGAGAATGCATAGCAAGCATTTGATAAAATCATCTTAGAAGTGAATTTATCAGATATTTTTTTCTATAGCAAAGTAATACATTTTTGGAACAAAATTTCAAATACAGAAATACACAAAAATATATTTTAAAAATGCAATAGCTGCCTCACATCCCCCCCAACTTCACCTACAGAGTCTAGTGATAACCACTGTTAACAGTTTGATTTGTATTTGACCTTCTAAAGGTTTCCTTCAAGCATCTAGCATTGTATTCAAGGCAGGAAAAAAGGAGGGAGGGTGGTGCCAGATAGGTCTTTCTCCACATTATATGGAAAACAAAGGCTTAATAAGAAGTTTCCTGGGAGACTTCTGCTTTTTTGTCATGTGTGGGCCACATAACCTTTCCTACCTGCAAAAGAACTGGGAGTCAAGTTTTATATTTGGTTTTCCAACCTGTACAGTGGGAAACAGCAATGAAAAATGGTTTAACCAATCCATAGCCTCTGGCACACGAGGGACAGTGGGAAATGAAGGAGTGGGCTATGACTATTCTGCTTTGTTCTTGTTGGTGCTGGTATGAAGACATTCCCATCAAGCAGTGAAGATGACCCATAAACTCACCATTCAGAAACTCCGTGCCAAGAGAAGACTGGGGTTCCCCAATTGTTACAGCTTTTAATGACCATCTCCTTTGGTTCATACACTGAACTTACTTGCCAGGGTCCAAATATGTCCTACCATCAGCCATCTGTTGACCCAGGATCCTTGTTTTTCTTCTCAGTTCCAAGCTCAGCTGACAATTCTAGTACTTTTCTACCCTCAAGATTTATTTTGGGGACCCGTCCTTCCCTGTCCCTGAGTATTGTTCATGGATGGTCTGGCCCACTAGGAAGGTCTTTCTAAGTCCAGGTATCCTTATGCAAATAAATTCACCCATTCTTGAAATTTTGCATTCCAAAGGGAAATGGTCTCCCTCCATCCTTTTTTATAGGCCGAGGATCTTGGCTTATGTTTACTTTATATGTAAGAATGATTTGAATGACCAAGAACAGGGAATATCATCCAAGGTGATTCTCTGTATTGCCTACTTACTTACCAGATAGATGGAGCTCAGCTTCACCTACCTAAGAAAAACAAAAAGCAAAAAACTAGCTATACCAAACAACTAGAAAATATGCAGTAATTATAATACCTGCAAATGACATAATTGATTTTCTGAAGTATGTAATACATCTTCAGATCACATCACTTATTCATTATAGAACCTTCCGTCAACTGACAAACATCTTTGGTATCCACTAGGTACCAGACCCTGAGGTAAGTGTGGTGGATGCAGTCAAATTAGGCACAGTCCACTACTTGGACCTTAGTGGCTAGGGTATGGGAGAGATGTGGAAATTATTTTTACCTGTTGTTTTGGGTGCTAGGGCAGAAGGATGCCTAGGATGGTAGGCAATCCCATAGGAGGGGCAGCTAAATCAGGCTTGGGGCCAGAAAACTTTCTAGGAGAGAGGATCTTTGAGCTGAATTTTGAAGAATGAATAGAAGTTGCTAAAGGATTTTCCAGAGAGAGGATGGGTGATGACAGGGTGGTCATGGTATTATTTCCACACATACCAGGTCATTTCTGCACCTGCCACTTCTTCATACAACCAGTACATGCAGAAACAAAAAGAAGAGTTCCACACAAAATGAAGGGTATTTGGAGAAATGAAGTCTAGGGGACTAGGAGGAACAGGAGTCAGATATTATAAAATATTGAATTAATGAGCTGGAAGTTCGGATTATAGGTTATGAATTTAGGTCATAAGTTTATTAGATAGTTCCCCTGCCAAGACTGAAGATATGAACTTCAAATGTTTCTATTTTCTTGAAAGAAGAAAATTAAACATCTATGATAGATTGAATATAAAGCCCATGGGCTTCTCAAAATGATAATTACAATTATTTTAGAGTAATAGTCCCTTTCTACCAGCCTGTCTGCTTGCATCAGCTTAAGTAGATTAAGCCCTCTGGGGACTTAAAAGTTGTAGGTGAATATTTTATGCTGGAAATTATAATGAATTAGAAACTCTAAAGCTGAAGTCATTTCCTGCAGTATTTTTTCCAAGCTATTAGAGTACCATTTATTTCCTTGTAATGTAAAATGTACAAAATGGGGACTGAGTAAGTAAACCTCCCTTAGCATCTCAATTATTATAGTTCCAGGAAACAAGTTAGGTAGGGGAAGAACAGAGACCAATATTTGCCTATAAATTGTCTTTCTGTAGTTTGGCTTCAAAATGTTTTGATGTTTCTCTGTTTTCTTACACCAGGACTTTGTTTTTGTCTTTTTACAATTAAATTTATTTTTTTTTTTGAGATTTACTCATTTCAGAGAAAGGGCATTAGAGAGAGAGATTGAGAGAGAAAGAGCACATGAGCCAGGGGAAGGGCAGAGGGAGAGAGAATCTCAAGCCAACACTGTGCTGAGTATGGAGCCTGAATCAAGGCTCAATTCCAGGACCCCAAGATCATGACCTGAGCTGAAACCAAGAGTTGACACCCAACCCACTGAGCCACCGAGACACCCCACTCTGAGAAGCAAATTTCCACAATGAAGTCAATGTAATCCAGGAAATCAGAAGGGAGGGAATTTATTTTTAGATTTAAAAAATTTTTTTTTAATTACAGTAAAAAAATTTTGTCTGTTGCTTTTAAAATGCATTTATCTGTTTTTAAAGTTGTGTTCTGGTATACCCTGAGATTTTATACTATGAGCATTTCAGATCATTACTACTGATAGTTTGTTTTTCATCCTCTGTGTATGCTGCTGCTTGAATGATTGACAATGAACTTATTCTACTCTAAATTCCACAAGAATATTGACTCATAATACCTTGTATTATACTCAGTTTTCCAATTTAAATGTTCTTTTTTTTTTTTTTTTTAAAGATTTTATTTCTTTATTTGACAGAGATCACAAGTAGGCAGAGAGACAGGCAGAGAGAGAGGAGGAAGCAGGCTTCCTGCTGAGCAGAGAGCCTGATGTGGGGCTCGATCCCAGGACCCTGGGATCATGACCTGAGCTGAAGGCAGAGGCTTTAACCCACTGAGCCACCCAGGCGCCCCTCCAATTTAAATGTTCTTTCCATACATTGCCTTGTTTAATCTTCATGATATCACTATAAATGGGACTTGGCATTTTATAGGCTAAGGAAGTAATTCTGAGATTTTGGCCACTAGATCCCAAACTTCTTCTTCTTTTTTTCTTTTTTTAAGATTTTATTTATTAATTTGACAGAGATCAGAAGTAGGCAGAGAAGCAAGCAGGGAAGAGGAGGAAGCAGGCTCCCCGCTGAGCAGAGAGCCCGATGTAAAGACCCTGGGATCATGACCTGAGCTGAAGGCAGAGGCTTTAACCCACTGAGCCATCCAGATGCCCCTAGATCCCAAACTTAAGACTTAATTTGCATCATTTAGGAGAGCATCTCATAAGATAGAGTGGGGAGACTGAAGCACATAAATCTATCTCTAGGACACTGCTTTAACAGTCAAAAGGCTGCCCAGATGACGCTGATAGTGAGCCCAACAGGGAACCCTGATTAAGGGGATTTTTCTAGACCTCTTAAGGAATAAAGCCAGACCTCAAACTAGAGATGCTGACTGTAAGTCAAAGGTGTTTCCCATAGATCACAGGTCAGGTAGAAGCAGTGGGTGGTTGTCAGGGATTGGTGTGATGGCTATAGATTATGGATTGATGGTAAAAACATAAACCTTAGAGCAATTTACCTTCAAAAATTTTTTTATGTGAAGATGTACTAACACTCAATGGTCACAAATTTTCAGAGTCATAATATTTTATGGGATGATGGGGAAAGGGAACAGGTCATATTGTTAATATGGATGTGAGTGTAAACTGTTTCTGTCCATGAAAAACAAGAAATGTGGGAAAAGGAGATGGAGGAAGTGGTAGGATTTCTCTTTGTATCTTTTCAGAAGCCAAGGTGGGAAAAAAATCCATAAAAAGTTGGAAAGTTGAAGAAAAACAATTGCCTTTCTAAAAGTAAATGCAAAACCTATAAACTATATGATTGTTTTTTCCCCAAGCCTATAGAAATCCTCTGAAATGCAATTTTTACAAACATATAAGATATTGTGTCTAACACTGAGAACATAACTAAGAGAAAAGAAAGTTGCCATCAAACTGAAGTAAATTTCCAGATATAGGGAGAAAAGATACTGCATATTTTAGAAGAGGAGTTGTACTCAAGCCCTAGGAAGGAAGATCTGAGTGGTAGGTATTTTCATTTTGTATCACAAGTAATGAAACTAAGGCTCCAAGAAGGATGTTGCCTAAGATGTTTGGTGAATATGTGGGAGAAAGGGATGTAAAACTGAATTCAAGTTTTGTATCAAACTAGGACCATAATACATAGCAACATAAAGAAGAACCCACAAGAGAAGGAAAGTAAGCTCTAGGAGATTGAAGGACAGCCTAGGTAATGCATCCTACAACTCATTCTGTGAGGCTGATGGAATGTAACATTGCTTTATTACCAAAGAACACTACTGAGCTATGATCATGAAATTTCTTCTTGGATATTCATATTGGGACCTTCCAAATTCTTATTCAGAAATCAATTTAAAAAATTCCTTAGGGGGACGCCTGGGTGGCTCAGTTGGTTGGGCAGCTGCCTTCGGCTCGGGTCATGATCCCAGCGTCCTGGCATTGAGTCCCACATTGGGCTCCTTGCTCAGTGGGGAGTCTGCTTCTCCCTCTTCCTCTTCCTGCCACTCTGTCTGACAAATAAATAAATGAAATCTTAAAAAAAAATCCTTAGGAAGGATTTTTAAAAAAACAGATTTGATGGAGGATACATCCTAGATAATTTCCTTGTGCTGTTCCTTATCACTTGTCAAAAATTTTTGCTTTAGATAATGTCATCTTAAGTAGTATACTGCAAGCACTTCCTGCTTTCAAGTGTTTGTAGCTCCCAGGATCTGTATTATATGTTGTAGTGTACTTTGTAAAATTTATTTTTTTCAAGGCTATCAAGGACTTCTAAAAGTTTATTTTGATATTTTTAATCATTGATAATCTATGCAATGGCTTGTCATTTTTTTTTTCCAAATAATGCTTTCCTTTTTCTACATTGTCACAAAATTATTCTATGCATTAGTCCACAGTGGTCCAGCTTCCCTCAAAACCTATGTTCCTTTTCCTTTCTGTTCCAAAGGACTTCCTGAATGCTAAGACTCAAGGCAGGGCTCACATGCCTCACATGTCTTATATAAATTTGAATTTAGCTTCAGGAAAACATTTTCAACTAGTACCTGAAACTTTTTCAGTCTGAGTGTCCTGATTCATCCTCAGTCACTTCACGCTGAAGGAATTTCTCTTTCTTTCTTTCTTGCTTTTAAGATTTTATTTATTCTTGACAGAGAGAGAAAGAAAGAAATAGCATGAGCCAGGGAAGCAGGAGGGGGAGAAGCAGACTCCCTGCTGAGCAGGGAGCATAAATCAGGGCTCAATCCTAGGACCCTGGGATCATGACCTGAGCCAAAGGCAGATGCTTGCTGACTGAGCCACCCAGGGCCCTGGTAGAAGAAATTTCTGACTGAGCTCTATTCTCTTATTTTGATCAAAACCTTTTTGATCATAATTTGTTTTTCCTAAGAGAAAGCAATCTGGCATTTTACGAGCATGAACCCAATAATTCACAGTGGTCTTTTTCCTATAGGAACACATGAGATGATTTGCCTTTTTAGAAGTAAATGCAGGGGTTCTTGGATGGCTCAGTTGGTTAGGCATCTGCCTTCAGCTCAGGTCATGATCCCAGGGTCCTAGGATTGAACCCTGTGGGATCTCTCTGCTCAGCAGGGAGTCTGCTTCTCCCTCTGCTACCCTCTTCCTGCTCATGCTTAGGTGCTCTCTCCCCTCTCTCTGAAATAAATAAAATCTTAAAAAAAAAGATTTAAAGAAAAAAGTAAATGCAAACTCGATAAACTATAGTTTGTTCTTTACTAAGCCTCTAGAAATCTCTCAAATGAGATTTTTATAAACATATGTGTGTCTAACATTGAGAACATAACAGGTAAAAAATACATTTGTTCATAATGAAACCCATAAAACAATACTTACCATGCAGTAATTTTTTTGTTTTCCTTTTCCGTCTCATAGATGCTTTTTACAGTGCTTGTCTGTAATTAATTTCAGTATTGGTGGGAAAGAATTTCAGAGTTATTTCTAGTAATTCCCTTGTTCCCTTAATGGACTGGTATCAGATTTTTTTTTTTCAATGTGTAACTGACTTTATTTTGTTAACACTTGCTCTAATCTTAACTTCACAAATGGAGGTTTTCCATCCCCTCTAACACAACAGGGAATCTGAGAGTTCAGATTTGTCCACTGCTGTTGTTTCCCTTGGGAATGGTCTTTAGCTTGTCGTCTACCAGAGGAAATAATTTTTATGTCTCTCAAGTGTCTTTAAAATAGGGCTTTCTTTTCCTTTTGAGGCTATCTTTCAACTCACATTTTATATTTCCCAAATGAATAATCTTTGAGGTAAATGCCGTGTATGACAGGCAGTTGAACAGACAAAATTTCTAGTTTGAGAAAACATTTTGTACCTTTCTTTCGTTTAGACAATTAAGAATTGCTTTCTGAATAAAAACTCACCCACACATCCCTGTGTTATGTTTTTTGATTTTCAAATCTTGCTATCTTTTAAAGAAAGCCATAGTCTCAATAAGCAATAACAAAAAAATATATTAACAAATTCTATGTATGTTGATGTAATTTCAGAGCTTGGTTATATAAGCCTATTTGTGTGTGTGTGTGTGTGTGTGTGTGTGATTGGTACAAATTGACTTAAAAAACCATTTTAAGAGAAAAAAATACCCTTGTATTTTACTTTCATTGTATGAAGTTTAGCACATGAACATAGTTTGTTCTGTTTCTGTGTTTTAACTAATTTTTTTTGTCATAACTGCTCTCTGTTACCAATTTTTTTAAATAATTATTTATAACACTGGAAACCTAGTTTCATCTTTGGTTTAATGTTCTAAAATCCTTTGATCCTGAATACAAAGAGAAATTCCAGAACATTTAAGAGAGTTGAAAGAAGAGTAATTAAAAGAGTAATCTGAACTCAGAACCACAACACACCTACACATGTGTATAGTATACTACAGAGTGACTCTTGAATTCCTGGTAGTGGTGGTTGTGGTAGACGGTATATACTTGCTTAAACAGACCTCCTTTCCATAGATATTGTCTATCTAAAGAGGACTTCTTAATCTGGGGTCCATGATACAAGTAGGCAGAATGGAGTGTACATGTGCATGTATGCATTTTTCTCATGGTTATAGTCATAGACTTTCAAAGGGTTTCATAACCCAAAAAAGGCAAAAAATGATTAGAATAGAAACTTAAAAGATGACTGTATCCAGTGACCTAAATATTTCAGATTTTCTAAATATTACTTATGTATTAGGGCTTTCCAGAGAAATAGAACCAATAAAAATGGACTCACATGGTTATGGAGGCCAAGAAATTCTGTGATCTGCAGTCTGGAGAATGAGGATAGCTGTTCAAGTCTGAAGGTCTGAGAACAGGGGCCTGAAGTGTAAGTCCCAACTGAAGTCCAAAAGTCAAAGAACCAGGAGTGCTGATGTCTGAAGGCAGGAGAAGATGGGTATCTCAGTTCAAGCACCTTCTTGCTCTATTCATGCCCTCAACAGATTGGATAATGCCTACCCACTTTGGGGAGGGTCATATGCTTTACTCAGTTTACCAGTTCAGAAGCTAATCTCTTCTAGAAAAACCCTCACAGATACTCCCAGAAATGTTTTTTTTTTTTCCAGTTATTTGGGCATCCTTTAGCCCAGTCAAGTTGACACACAAAATTAACCACCACAACTTAATAGCCTGAAACATAAACTTATTATGAATTTCCACGTCTTAAGACCTAGATGCCAGTCCACAAACTGAAGAAATTCTATCGCATGAATGGTGCAGGCATATGATCAAAGCAGAAAAAGTACATCATAGTTTCATTTTATGAAAATGATGTATTCTTAAAGACCTTGCAAAATTAAAAACCTGCATATTTCCTATTGAATTGCTCTTATAGAACTGACAGAGATTTACAAGCAAAAGTGGTCAAGTCATATGTCACTAACAAACACAGTTGGTAATTCGTTCATCCTTCCTTCAGCTTAAAATTAGAATTCTTTAAATTATTCAAGGTTAAAAAATTGATTTACATTATTCTGAATTTTGTGCTGAAAACAGAACTTTATTGATAGTTGAAATTCAGCTTTTTCAAGTTAACAGAAAGTAAGTTTGCATACATTTCCATTAGGTATGTTATACTGTATACAGTAAACAAATTTCATCCTTTCTAATTATTAGAATGCTCAAATTTTTAACTCAATTTATCTCTCACAAGATATCATTCACAAATAATTTTGTAAATCAACACAACAACTAATACCACTTTTGGTATAATCACTATAATTAATGGCTCAACTAATCCATTAAGGGGAATAAATTTCTCTCCATTCTTCAGTGGTTGTCTATGTTGTGTTGCTTTCATATCCTGTAGCAGACTGACAACTAAAGAAACCCAATGGGAAGGAGAAATTGAACCAAATGAAATACCAGTTAAGAGCAGATTAGAGAATCTATAGATCCAATTCTGGTATTCATAACATATGCATACACACACACACACATATGTATATCTCATTTTCATTTTGATTAAGTGCTCTGTGGAAAATTTAATTGACATTTGAAGATGGTTTGAGGTACAGCAACTTTTGATTTTGACTCATGGTTTCCAATCCCTAACTGGAAAGGAGGACAGTATAAATTCCCCCTTAGTTTGTCTACTATGCATCAGTCACAATTTGTGTAAGTAAAATCTTTCAGGGTTTAAACTAAAAAAATTAACTGGAATAAGTCTTTGTTTTTTTCATTTTATTTATTTATTTGACAGAGAGAGATCACAAGTAGGCAGAGAGGCAGGCAGAGAGAGAGGGGTAGGCAGGCTCCCCGCCGAGCAGAGAGCCCAATGTGGGGCTCCATCCCAGGACCCTGGAATCATGACCTGAGCCAAAGGCAGAGGTTTTAATCCACTGAGCCACCCAGGTGCCCCTGCTTTTTTCATTTTAGAAATTTGAATTTTAAGGACACTATGACTTACTCTGAATCAAAATTTTGGCTTTTAGGTTGTTTTGACCTTGATTTGCAAAGCTTCTTTGTATAACAAATAATTAAAAGTGGCATGTTTGGTTTTCAGGTTATAAGTAACATCAACTCTTGATGATCAGAGGTCTTACTATAAATATACATGGAAAAGAATAAGGAAAAGAGAAATCGGGGTGCCACATGGAAACCAAGTATCAGCCATAGAAGTGGAAGTCCTGTAAAGATCACCACAGATTATATGGGCCATAGGGCAATCATGATGTGATTTCTATTTCTCAAGTCCAATTCTAGCTTTAGGGAGCCATCAGTCACCCCCTCAATAGCAGAAGCTTATGGAGTCCTTGACTCCACGCATGAATGACCTGTATTGGTTATCATTCCTTTCTGGACTCCTTTCTGAACTACTTTCTTTCAGATTGAAGAGCTAATATTCTTTTGTGGAAGAATGAGCTCAGCTTTCAACCAGCAAGAAACTCATTTCCTTCACTGACATCCCTGGTAACAAAAACCAGTTGTTGGGAAATAGGTTAGAATTATGCATGAAACTCCAATCTGCTGTTGTGTCAGCCTCAAATGCTAATAGAACTTAAGTAAAAAGTTTTTTGTTTTTGGCAGAGTTTTGGTGACTAATTTCTTCTCCATAATTTGTTTCTGAAATAAGACAAATTCATCAACATTAAGCCTGCTTTCCCCTGCCTTTCCTCATATGGTCCTTGCTAGACCTTTAGTTACATCATTCATTTTAAAACAGCAGTTTTGAAACACATTCACACTTTAAGATGTTTGGTTTTTGTCTCTGGTTACCTGGCTCTTCAGAACCTTTCTTATTACTATAGTAGCTGGGAAAATCAACACAATCTATTTCAGCTGTTTGTCAAATTGGCTAGGCTATGACTCTGACCCAGTTGTTTGGTCAAACCACCAGCCTAGCTATTACTGTGAAGGTCTTTTTAAGGTATTTTAGTAGACATTGAGTAAAGCATAGTATCCTCCATAGTATGGGTGGGCCTCATATGATCAGTTGAGGATCTTAAGAGAAAAGACTGGGGTCCCTGAAGAAGAAGGAAGTTCTGCCTCCAGACTGCCTTTGGACCCAAGACTAAAATATCAACTCCTGCTGCAATTTCCAGGCTGCTGGCCTGCCCTGCTAACTGTAAACTTGCCAGCACCCCATAACCACACAAGTCAATTCCTTAAACCTACACTCCTTTTTACTCAATAATATACACACACAGACTAGTGAATTAGGATACACCACACACACACACACACACACACACACACACACACACACACATCCTATTGGTTCTGTTTCTCTAGAGAATTCTGATTAATATAGTTACCATCAGGTTTATTAATGAAGTGGAATTATTCATGCCGCCCGGAAATAAAATAGATCAATGATTCTAAAACAATGGGCCCCATGGAGGGGTTCAGAGACTGCCAAAGGGGAAAATCAAAGCACTTCCTTTCCTGAGCTTCAACCAGAGTGACTTGACTTTTATTTGTTTTGTATTTTAGAAGATGGTATAAAGGATTCCTTAAAAAACATCCCACTGCTAAAAATAAAGCTTGAAAATGGCAGAGTTATGCTTAGGATGGACCACTTTCTCAAAGTTCACATATAGATGGTATATGAATGAGTTTAACAAAAGTTTCAGTGTAATTGTTGACTGATGAGGCAGTAATATCTCAAAATGTGCCAAACATATTTTTTGTAGCTTATCAAGATATTACCTCTATGATAAGGATTTTTCAGAACACATCCCTTCCTAATAACTTGATTCTACCCAGCTCTATAGTTTTAAAAATATGTAAGAAAATGTAACTATTTCTCAAATGGAAGTTCATCTTCTTGAGTGACATTTCATTAGAGCAATAATCTCTAAAATCACAAAAGGTAGGGGAAGGTGTATTTGATATCACAAGATTCCATGGCACTCTTCTTAATAGTCTTCAAAAGTTCCCTTCCTACTAGAAGATAAAATCTAGGCCAGTGTTTTCAAGCAGCTGAGGAAGCATCAATTTCTGGGCCCTACCTTCTGATTCAGTAGGTCCAGGATAGGACCTAAGCATTTATATGTCCAACAAATTTCCAGGTGATGTTGCGACTGCTGGAGCATGGGCCCCACTGTGAACCAGTAGTTTAGGCTACTTAGCATTGCACAAGTGGATCTTCTTCAGCAACATGGACCTGCTTACAGTGCCCTTGGTGATCACCATGCTCTTTCCTGTTGCCATAACTATGTTCATGTTTGACCACTCCCTGTTCCATTTATTTACCTGGTTAATGACTGTTTAACTTTAATGAATCAGTGTCCATCATCCCCAATAACAGAATCTTCTCTATCATTTCAGTTGCCTTCCCAACTCCTCATTTGAATGGGATAGCCCTCCATTAATGCTCCTACACTGCTCTGGACACATTTCTCCATTGTGCTCATCCCATTATATAAGAATTGTCTATTTAAGTATATATTTCTTTTTCCTTTTTTTTAAGATTTTATTTATTTATTTGAGAGAGAGAGAGAGAGAGAGAGAGAGAGAAGTAAGGGGAGTGGCAGAGGGAGAAGCAGAATCCCCACTGAGCAGGGAGCCCGATTCAGGGCTCGATCCCAGGACCTTGAGATCATGACCCAAGCCAAAGACAGGTGCCTAGCTGACTGAGCCACCCAGGCACCCCTTAAGTATTTATTTCTTCTATGACACTGAATTCCTTGCAACTGAATGGCATCTTATTCCTTGTGTGCACAGTACATTCACACTGGAGGTGCTGGGTAAATTGGGGGAAGAGAGGAGAGGAAGGATGGGGTAGAAGGTAGTGAAATTTGTGCCCTTGATTGCTGGGCATACCTATTTTGATACAGGCTGCATATGGTTCTGGGTTAGAGGAAAGCCTCTGGAGGCTATGAGGCAGTAAAAGGATTCTTTTAATTCCGTCTTTTCTCAATTCTGTAGTCAGTCTACAGAATTCCAGTGCAAATCAAATAAACAATGCACTGGGGTTACATGGCAAGCAATTTTCTATTCTATTGGCTGTGACCCTTTAACAGAGCATGCCAGCCTCCAAGGAAGACTATATGTGATTCGTGTGGCAATGTCTGGCAGATGTCACCTTTAACTTCACCTCAGGTTATTACAATTTTTAAAAGTTATTAAAATTTAGGGCAACTTTAGTAATGTATCATTGGAAGTAATTGGAAGACATGGTTATTATGGTCTTTCATACAGCTCACAAGGACCAAAAACTGCACAGTGAAGCTTGTAAAGGAGGTCCTTTGTTTACAGACTACTGTAAATAGGCCATGTTTAGGCTCTTCAGTATTCCTATTCCTTCTGTCTAGCCTCATGACTTATTACTCTTTTCTATTCATGGGCCCATTTAGGATAAAACCTTTTCACTGGAAAAACATAACCCTCTCATTTTACTGATGTTGAGCCCGAGCGGTTTGTCTAGTCACAGCGCTGGTCGGAATGGAGGACTGGGACCAGGCTCCTGCTCTCCCTTGGCAATGCTGCCCTTCACAGGAGCGACGTTGCAACTGTGGGCACAGCTTATTATTACCGAAAATGCCATCACCGGTAACATCCATGGAGGGTTTCCTCTGCGGCAGGCACCACGCTAAGTGCTTTACACACACCGTCTCATCTGATCCTCGCGACTACCCCACCAGGAGCTCAGTTATTCCAGGTTTCAGGTTGGGAAAAGAGATCCGAAGGCTCAAATAACATGCCCCAAACCTGCACTGTAAAACCAAAATTCAGTCACAGGCATTCTGTCTCTAGAGCTCATGTTCCTCACTGCTATATAAATGGAGTAAAACCAGACAGAAATTCCAGTCTGGTTGCCAGTAGTGACTGAAGCAAAACAATTGTTACAAAAGGTAAATAGTGAGACAACAAGATACCCATGGGCACCCCCTGACTTGCCTCATGTTTGTGAAAATATGTACATTGTAAGGGGCTGGTGTCTATATGATTTAACATCTTGTCTTAATAACTTATGATAAATTACATAAACATAGGTTTGGAAGGAACCACAAGTTTCTCTAGTTGTATCAGATGAGCAAAACCTCTCTTCTTTAAGATCCTAGATGAAGAGCGTGCAGTCTTTGTCAAATACCGGGCTGAAAGAGGCGAAAGAGGGATTGCCTTTCGGGAGTCTGGTGGTTTCTGATTCTTTCTTATCCTGAGCCAGCGCCCGTTTCACCTGTTCCCTTTCCCTCTTGGTGCTGTCCCTCCTCTCTGAATTAGGAGTAAATCTGTACACAGCCTGTAGACTGCAGACAGGAATAAGTCCATAACAGCGTGGAAGGATATGATAGCCATGTCTCCCCTCAGTCCTTGTCCTTATCACTTACACAGCTCAGAACAAACCCTTTTCAACCCCCATATTTCCAGATCTCCCACCATTTGGATACTTTTTCCAGGACATAGGCTAGTTTTTCTATTACAATTCTCTTCAGAATATAAACATAGATATCTCATCAGTGCTGAATGGTGTGGAATACATTACTTCCTGAGTTCTGGGTATTGTACTTCTATTAATAGCTCGAGCTAAGTTAGTTGAAAAGCAACCACACATTTCCTTAACGAATTTTGTATTTGTAATTACCTATATACTCAGATCTATTGAACAAGAATTGCTTTGAGGCCCAGAATTTCCTAACCCGAGGCTAGATGTCAAAGTTAATATTTGTTTGAATTGGTTATTTTTTTTAAAATTTCTGTAAATACTATAGCACGTCAGGATTATTTTCAATCTCTGGTTGTTTGTGTTAATCAATTATATATAATTTTCTTTCATATTATTAATATAAAATACTGTGCCTGACTGGCCCAAGAACAGAGACTGGTGAGTAGTATGAGGTTAAGTAAACATTTTTCAGAACCAGTAACCGATATTCTTTCAATGGTTTATTCAGTCAGCTGTACCTCCTTTAAGGACTACAGTGTCAGTGTTCATCATTTTATCCATAAAAATACCATGAGAAAGTTTGTCAAATGTTTTCTAAAAATCAAGATACAGTATATTTAAGGTACTCCATTAATTTCTAAACTGTATTAAAATGTGGTTACTAATACTCCATTTTAAAACACAGACATTCAGGGTGCCTGGGTGGCTCAGTTGTTAAGCATCTGCTCAGGTCATGATCCCAGGGTCCTGGGATCTAGCCCCACATTGGGCTCCCTGATCAGCAGGAAGCCTGTTTCTCCCTCTCCCACTCCCTCTGCTTGTGTTCTCACTCTCCCTGTGTCTCTCTCTGTCAAATAAATAAAATCTTTTAAAAAATATAAAAAAAAATAAAAAACAACCAGGTGGGATTTATCCCTGGGTTGCAAGGGTGGTTCAACATTAGCAAATCAATCAATGTGATAGAAGAAACCAATAAGAGAAGAGAGAAGAACCACATGGTCCTCTCAATTGATGCAGAAAAAGCACTTGACAAGATACAGCATTTGTTCCTGGTTAAAATGCTTCAAAGTATAGGGATAGAGGGAACATTCCTCAACTTCATAAAATCTATTTATGAAAAACCCACAGCGAATATCATCCTCAATGGGAAAAAGCCAACAGCCTTCCCTTTGAGATCGGGAACATGACAAGGATGCTCACTCTCATCACTCTTGTTCAACATAGTATTAGAAGTCCTAGCAACAGCAATCAGACAACAAAGAGAAATAAAAGGCATTCAAATTGGCAATGAAGAAGTCAAACTCTCTCTCTTCGCAGATGACATGATACTTTATATGGGAAACCCAAAAGACTCCACCCCCAAACTACTAGAACTCATACAGCAATTCAGTAATGTGGCAGGATACACAATCAATGTACAGAAAACAGTTGCTTTCTTATACACTAACAATGAAAATACAGAAAGGGAAATTAGAGAATTGATTCCATTTACTATAGCACCAAGAACCATAAGATACCTGGGAATAAACCTAACCTAAGAGGTAAAGGATCTGTACTTGAGGAACTATAGAACACTCATGAAAGAAATTGAAGAAGACACAAAAAGATGGAAGACCATTCCATGCTCATGGATTGGAAGAATAAATATTGTTAAAATTTGTGTACTGCCTAGAGCCCTCTATATTTTCAATGCCATCCCGATCAAAATTCCACTGGCATTTTTCAATGAGCTGGACAAAACAATCCTAAAATTTGTATGGACTCAGAAGAGACCCTGATTGCTAAGGAAATGTTGAAAAAGAAAAACAAAACTGGGGGCATCATGTTGCTGATTTCAAGCTTTAACTACAAAGCTGTGATCACCAAGACAGCATAGTACTGGCACAAAAAAACAACCTTTCAGTTTTAAAAACTATGATGATGAGTTCTTAGTCTATGCTGACTCTTAGGGGTCATTGATTTCTAAATCCTCTTAAGGAGAATGGGCATAATCTTACCACTAGATTGGTCCTTACAATAGCCAGATGAAGTAGGAAGGAATTAAAATTTACAGAGTAGAATTAAAAATTACAGAGTGTTAGAGAAATGGAACATTCAGGCCTATTTTTTAATGTGGAAACAAACTTTTAAAAAGTCACCTGGCAATGTATAAACCAGGGTTCAGATCCAGCTCTTTTGCCTCCAAGTTCATTCTCTACATTGAACTGCACATTCTCTTGATCTCAGTCCCATCCATTCAATCCCATCACGACCCTCACAGGGTCGTGAGCAATCCTCAAAATGGGGTAGACAGAGCCTCAGGAGAAAAATGGTACATTTTTATAAAGTATCACTTTTTGTTTCAGGATGGAGAGCATTCTTTTTTAGTGATATAAAATACAAAGAAGAGTAATGTAAAATTCACTTCAAATGTTAAGAGGACAGGAGATTTTAAAGACATCTGGTGAATGTTTTGACCCTTTCTGGACTACACGATCAGGTTACCATTGATTTATTTTCTTTGCCATTAGAGCTATATTAGTGGACAAAATTGAGATATCCTATTATTTGGGACTTTAGTAGTTCCAAGTGACAGAAACCTCAACTCAAATTGGCATGATTAAAAATGGTGTTTAATGGTTTACATAATTGAAATACTGAAGAGTAATATTTAAGCATAGTTGAATCCAAGAACCCAAACTCTGACATCTAGATGTGATCTCTCAGATTGGTGTACCTCTTCTTCCTTCTGACTTCTGATTTCTCATCAAGGCTTTTTGCTGGTGGTGATAAGATGGTTATTAAGTAGGATCCTACACTTTAAGCAAGCATAAGAAAAGAGAATGTCTTTCAATGATGCCAGCAAAAATTTCATGGTTCCCATTTTTATCATCTTCAGACAGAGCAATATGTTTGGGAAGGTATGGTACTCTGAATCACATGCCCACTACCGGAGCTGAAGTCTGCCCCCCCTGGAAGGTCATGGTCCCAAGTTGCTGGGAACCCAATGCAGGACTCCCTCCTGGCAGTCTGGGATCATGACCTGAGCCAAAGGCAGTCGCTCAACCAACCGAGCCACCCAGGTGCCCACAAGTTGCCACTCTTAAAGAGAGAAGCCGCCTGAATGGAGAGACAACATAAAAATGACAGTTTATAAAGTATCTCCAGAACTGTGTGCACTTGTCCATGATCCTCATGATGATCTGCTTATACTTATCCTTGAGGGCAAAATTGACGACTTTTTTGGGCAAGTAGCAGATGATGTTGGCTAGGTTGCCCCTTCAGGAAAGCACACCCTTCAGCAGCAGCTTGACCCATTTGATTGGGGCCATAGCCAACTTGGAGATGGCAGTGGCAATGCCTCCAATCAGGAAGTCCTTGAGGAAGGAGATGGCTTGTTTTGTCATGGGTGGCAGGGCAGATAGAGCAATGGACAGATAGTGGAGCAGAGGTAAGGAAAGCCAGCAGGTGGGGGCTGCTGGTCCAGCCCTGTCACCTCTGGGACTAAAAAGCTTAAAGCAATGTTTATAAGGATACTCACTGAGCTTGAGAAAGAGTGGAAGATATAAGTGAGACCCTTAACACAGAGATAAGGAAAAACATAGCAGAGATAAAGGGCTCAATAAGTGAAGTAAGGAACATCCTTGATGGAATGAACAGCAGGATGGAATAAACAGAGGAACAGCCTAGTGTCCTAGAAGACAGAGTAATGGAAAGTAATCAAGCTAAGTAAAAGAGGAAAAAAGAATTATGCAAAATGAGAATAGACTTACAGAAATCAGTGACTCCATCAAACGTAGTAACATTCATATTATAGGAGTCCCAGACGAAGGAAGGGAGAAAAGTGGGCAGCAAATTTATTTGAAAAAATAATAGCAGAAAACTTTCCTTATCTGGAGAAGAACACAGATATCCAGATCCATCAAAATTGACAAAAGCAGACCCACATCAACACATACTGTAATTCAATTGGCAGAACATAGTGACAAAGAAAAAAATTTAAAAGCAGCAGGAAAAAGACAGTTACTTACAAGGGAAAACCTATAAGGCTAGCAGGAGATTTTTTAACAGAAACTTATCATGCCAGAAAGGACTGGCATGATATCTTCAATGTTCTGAATGGGAAAAAATCTGCAGCTGAGAATCCTCTTTCCAGCAAGGCTCTCATTCAGAATAGAGTGAGAAATAGAGTTTGGCAGACACAAAGAAAGAAAGAAAGAAAGAAAGAAAGAAAGAAAGAAAGAAAGAAAGAAAGAAAAAAGAAAGAAAGAAAGAAAGAGGTTCATGATCACTAAACCAGCTCTGCAAGAAATATTAAAGGGGATTCTTTCAATGGACAGGATAAACCAAAATAACAGTATGATGGAAACATAGAAGCTGTAAAAATGAATGTTTTTTGTAAAAAAATCATCCAAAGAACTCACAAAATAAAAGGATATAAAATAGGACAACATATACCTAAAATGTGGGGAGGAGTGGAATGAAGAATGAGTTCAAACTAAATATATCATCAACTTAATATAGACTGCAATATGCAGGAGAGTTTATATACAGACCTAATGGTAGCCATATATCAAAAGCCACTAATAAATATGCAAAGAATAAAGAGGAAGAAATCTAAATACATCACTAAAGAAAAGTATCAAACCACAAAAGACAAGAAACAATCATAGAAAATCTCCAGACACAACTACAAAACAATAAGATGGCAATAAATACATATCTATCAATAATTACTTTGAATGTAAATGGGCTAAATGCTCTAATATAAAAACATAGGGTGACAGAATGGATAAAAAAACAAGACACATCTCTATGCTGCCTACAAGAGATTCATTTCAGACCTAAACACACATGAAGGTTGAAAGTGAGGGGACAGAGAAACATTTATCATGGAAATGAATGTCAAAGAAAGCCAGAGTAGCAATACTTATATCAGACAAATTAGATTTTATTTTTTAAGAGGGTTTTTAAATAAAGATTTTATTTATTTATTTGACAGACAGAGATTACAAGTAGGCAAGAGAGGCAGGCAGGGAGAGAGAGGAGGAAGCAGTCTCTCCATGGAGCAGAGAGCCCGATGTGGGGCTCGATCCCAGGACCCTGGGATCATGACCTGAGCTGAAAGCAGAGGCTTTAACCCACTGAGCCACCCAGGTGCCCCGACAAATTAGATTTTAAAACAAAGACTGTAACAAGAGACAGAAGGACACCATACAATAATAAAGGGGGCAATTCTATAAGATATAACAATTGTAAATATTGATGCACCCAACATAGGAGCACCCAAATACATAAAACTGTTAATAACAAACATAAAAGAACTAATTGATAATAGTGGTAGGGAACTTGAACGCCCCACTCACATCAATGAACAGATCATCTAAACAGAAAATCAACAAGGAAACAATGTCTTTGAATGACACATTGGGCCAAATGGAGCTAACAGATATATTCAGGACACTCCATCCTAATACACATTCTTTCCAAGTACACATGGAACATTCTCCAGAACAGATCACATATTATCCCACAAAATGAGCCTCAACAAATTCAAGAAGTCATGCCATGAAACTTTTCTGACCACAATGCTATGAAACTAGAAGTCAACCACAAGAAAAAATCTGGAAAGACCACAAATACACAGAGGTTATATAATGTGCTATTAAACAATGAATGGGTCAACCAAGAAATAAAAGGTACATGGAAACAAATGAAAACACAATGGGCCAAAACCTTTTGGATGCTGCTGCAAACTTGGTTTTAAGAAGGAAGTTTATAACAATACAGGCCTATTTCAAGAAGCAAGAAAAATCCCAATAAGCAACCTAGTCTTACATCTAAAGGAATTAGAAAATAGAGACAAAACCTAAAACCAGCAGAAGGAAGGAAATAAAGATTAGAGCAGAAATAAATGATATAGAAATTAAAAAGGAAAATTAGGACAGATCAATGGAACCAGGAGCTGGTTCTTTGGGGGAAAAATTAATAAAATTGATAAACCTCTAGCCAGACTTATCAAGAAGAATGGAGAAAGGACTCAAATAAAATCACAAATAAGAGAAGAGAAATAATAACCAACACTATAGAAATGTAATTATAAGAGAATATTGTGAAAAAGTATATGTCAACAAATTGGACAATCTAGAAGAAATAGATAAATTCATAGAAAAATGTAAACTACCAAAACAGAATCATGAATAAATAGAAAATTTGACCAGAACAATAACCAGCAAAAAAACTGAATCAGTGATCAAAAAACTCCCAACAAATGAAAGTCCCGCACCAGACGGCTTCACAAGCAAGTTCTACCAAACATTTAAAGAAGAGTTAATACATATTTTTCTCAAACTATCCCAAAAGATAGAAAAGGAAGGAAAAGTTCCAAATTTATTCTATGAGGCCAGTGTTACCTTGGTACCAAAACCAGATAAAGACACCACTAGAAAAGAACTACAGGTCAGTATCTCTGATAAACATAGATGCAAAAATCCTCAAAGAAATATTAGCAAACCACATCCAAAAACACATTAAAAAAACCCATTTACCATGAAAAATTAGGATTTATTCCTGGGTCGCAAGTGTGGTTCAATACTTGCAAATCAAATCAATGTGATACACCACATTAATAAAAGAAAGGATAAGAACCATAGGATCATTTCAATAGATGTGGAAAAAGCATTTGACAAAATATACCATCCATTTATGATAAAAATGCTCCAGAAAGTTGCTTTAAAGGGAACATACCATAACAAAGTAAAGGCCATAGGTAAAAAGCCCACAGCTAAGATCATTCTTTATGGGGAAAGACTGAGAGCTTTTCCTCTATGGTCAGAAACAAGAC
Organism: Mellivora capensis; assembly: GCA_004024625.1. Lineage (NCBI taxonomy): Eukaryota > Metazoa > Chordata > Mammalia > Carnivora > Mustelidae > Mellivora > Mellivora capensis. The sequence continues at coordinate 1,743 of PISX010027436.1, read as the reverse complement.
AGGGACAGCCACTCTAACCACTTTTATTCAGTATAGTAGTGGAAGCCCTGGTCACAGCAATAAGATAATCAAAAGAAATAAAAGGTATCCAAATTGGTAAGGAAGAAATAAGACTTTCATTATTTGCAGAATAGTGTATGTAGTTTTCTACTGTATGTAGAAAAACCTGAAATACTCCACCACAAAACTACTAGAACTGAAAGACGAATTTAGTAAAGTCATGGGATACAAAAAATCAGTGTATAAGGGTGCCTGGATGGCTCAGAGGGTTAAGCCTCTTCCTTTGGCTCAGGTCATAATCTCAGGGTCCTGAGATCGAGCCCTGCATTGGGCTCTCTGCTCAGCGGGGAGCCTGCTTCCCCCACTCTCTCTTTGCCTGCCTCTCTGCCTACTTGTGATCTTCGTTTGCCAAATAAATAAACTCTTTAAAAAAAATCAATGTACAGAAATCTGTTGCATTTCTAGCTACCAATAATGAAGCAGCAGAATGAGAAATTAAGGAAACAATCCCGTTTATAATTGCAGCCAAATAATAAGATGCCTAGGAATAAACCTAGACAAAAAGGTGAAAGAGCTGTACTCTGAAAACTACAGAATGCTTATGAAAGAAATTGAGGAGGACACAAAGAAGTGGAAAAACATTCCATGCTCTCAGATTGGAAGAACAAACATTGTTAAACTGTCTATACTCCCCAAAGAAATATATACATTTAATGCAATCCCTATTAAGGTACCAGCAGCGTCTTCCATGAAATTAGAACAAACAATCCTAAAATTTGTATGGAACCACAAAAGACCTCAAATAGCCAAGCAATCTTGAAAAAGAAAAACAAAGCTGGAGGTATCGAAATTACAGACTTCAAGTTATATTATAAAGCTGTAGTAATCAAAACAGTATGGTACTGGCACAAAGATCAATACAACAGAAAAGTCAGAAATAAATCCATAACTGCTTGGTCAATTAATATTCAACAAAGCAGGAAAGAATATCCAATGGGAAAAAGACAGTCTCTTCAAAAAATGGTGCTGGGAAAACTGGACAACAACATTCAAAAGAAAGAAACTGTTTTGTGTGTGTTGAGTTTGAGAAGTTCTTTATAGATCCTGGATATCAACCTTTTGTCTGTACTGTCATTTGCAAATATCTTCTCCCATTCCGTGGGTTGACTCTTTGTTTTGTTGACTGTTTCCTTTGCTGTGCAGAAGCTTTTGATCTTGATGAAATCCCAAAAGTTCATTTTTGTTTTTATTTCCTTTGCCTTTGGAGACACATCTTGAAAGAAGTTGCTGTGGCTGATATCAAAGAACTTCTCAAACTCAACACACACAAAACAGGTAATCATATCAAAAAATGGGCAGAAGAGGGGCGCCTGGGTGGCTCAGTGGGTTAAAGCCTCTGCCTTCAGCTCAGGTCATGATCCCAGGGTCCTGGGATTGAGCCCCACATTGGGCTCTCTGCTCCATGGAGAGCCTGCTTCCTCCTCTCTCTCCCTGCCTGCCTCTCTTGCCTACTTGTAATCTCTGTCAAATAAATAAATAAAATCTTTTAAAAAATGGGCAGAAGATATGAACAGACACTTCTCCAATGAAGACATACAAATGGCTATCAGACACATGAAAAAATGTTCATCATCACTAGCCATCAGGGAGATTCAAATTAAAACCACATTGAGATACCACCTCACACCAGTTAGAATGGCCAAAATCAGCAAGACAGGAAACAACGTGTGTTGGAGAGGATGT
>PISX010027435.1:0-22996 GCA_004024625.1 Mellivora capensis | reverse complement strand
CCAACACACGTTGTTTCCTGTCTTGCTAATTTTGGCCATTCTAACTGGTGTGAGGTGGTATCTCAATGTGGTTTTAATTTGAATCTCCCTGATGGCTAGTGATGATGAACATTTTTTCATGTGTCTGATAGCCATTTGTATGTCTTCATTGGAGAAGTGTCTGTTCATATCTTCTGCCCATTTTTTGATATGATTATCTATTTTGTGTGTGTTGAGTTTGAGAAGTTCTTTATAGATCCTGGATATCAACCTTTTGTCTGTACTGTCATTTGCAAATATCTTCTCCCATTCTGTGGGTTGCCTCTTTGTTTTGTTGACTGTTTCCTTTGCTGTGCAGAAGCTTTTGATCTTGATGAAGTCCCAAAAGTTCATTTTTGCTTTTGTTTCCTTTGCCTTTGAAGACATATCTTGAAAGAAGTTGCTGTGGCTGTCTTTTAATAGTATCACTATTGACCTTGTATTTCAATTCAGAATGCTAGAAAATGATCCTCACTTTTCCTTTCACTCTAGCACCCACACAGAATTAATCACACTGCCCTAAATCTCACCTGTTCAGTATATCTAGAGGACAGCTACTTCTCACCAATCCTGTCATAACCCTCATAGTTTGGGTGATGCCACTTTTTGTCAGTATTACATTATTCTATTTGTGATAAGTGGATTTTTATTCCCATTTATGTTTTGCCTTTCTTGTTAAATAATTATAGGTCTTACAATATTAACCTCAGTCTTGGCTGTTTGGCTAGCTTTGGTTAATAAAGTGAGAATTAAGGCATGTGGCTTCAGATTAGAAACCAACCATGATGTGACTCAGCCATCATTTTACTATTTTATTGTTAAGGTAAACACAGATAAAGAAAACAGACAAAGCTAAAGTATGTAAATAAGACATACTTCTTAGTTGGGTGGGGCTGTAGACTATCTTCTGATATCAGGTAGTTTCACCAGCTGGGGCCCTCACTTAGATGGGGGCACAGGTAGTGTTCGCAGCTGGGCAAGGCTATAGGCTGAGCTCTGTAGTGGGGCAGTGCTGGGTGGTACCATAGGTTAAGTTCAAGGCCTTCGGGGTCACTTTTCAGGCTCTCTAGTTGCAAGAGTCAGAGGCTATACTCAACAGGTGGGGAGCACTGCTGACTTGGCTTCTTTCCCAAGCTTAGCTATAGGATGGATTTGTAGCTACCTAACTTCTCTCATCAATTGGGATGAGAGGCTATACTCAGCAGGTGGATGGTGGTATACATTTTCTTTCCTGCCTGAATAGGGAAGTAGAATAGATTCCACGACTAAATCAGCTTGTTGGCTGGGGACCCAGAACTTCCCACCAAGCTCCCTGGCTAGACGGGGCCACTGATTTGGCTCTTCAGATGGGCAGAGTCATGATTAGGATCTCTGCTCAGGTGCCCCTGCAAGGAAGAATGTGGTAGACCAAACTCTGAGGGATGGTTGCAGTAAGCTCCACCCTGCATTTCTCTTTACCCTAACTCAGTGGTTAGATCTCGCAGATTACCCAGTGACCTGTGTGAGATGACCCACAGATGGGCTTCCCAGGAATGTCCTGCAGGAGGGGCTGCATGTCCTTCTTGTGCTCTTTTATTCCCCCTGGAGAAATCATAGCCCACAGGATGTGTTTGCCTGGATGAGGGCCAATGAAGTCAGAGTGTAGCTGCTCTTCTTACCCTTCTAACATGATTCTTCTCAATCTCTGTGGTTCAGCCTCAACTTTGGGTCCTGGGACTTTTACATTGGTGTCTTCTCTATGGATAGTTGCTAGCTGATTTTCTGGTGAGGGAGACTGAAGTCAGGAATGACCTATGTCACCATCTTGTTGAAATCACCCCAACAAGACTATCTTAATGTGAATATCCATTTGATATCAATTTTACTGTCCTGTATTTTTTTCCTAGTAAACACCGCTTTTAACCGTGTGACTACTCATTAGGTTAATAGGTTAGCATCAACCTAGGCAGAGTGATTTGTTTATATAGGGTGTTATGAACTGAATTGTATCCCTCCAAAATTCATTTACTGAAACTTAACCTCTAATATGACTGTATTTGGAGATAGGGCTTTTAAGGGGATAATTAAGTTAAATGAGGTCAGGGGCTGGGGGGGTGCAATACAACTGGTGTCTTGTAGGAAGAGGAAGAGACATCAGAGCTCACTCATGCTCTCTCTCTGCTCACACACAGGGCAAAGCCCATGCAAGCACATTGTAAGAAGGTGACCATTTATAAGCCTGGAAGAAAGGTCTCATCACAAAACAGCCAGGCTAATGACTTGATTTTGGACTTTAAGCCTCCAGAACTGTGAAATTAGTTTCTTTTGTTTAATTCACTTAGTTTGTTGTATTCTTTTGTGGAAGCCAAGTAGACTGATACATATGGTCATATTAGAGTTTATGGACATTGAGGGAGATTGAGTAATCCTCTTTTTCTTAGGATCACTAGGCCTGAGGACAAATTCTTGGAGCTTTTAGAAGCCACTATCCCTAATTCAGTGGTTTGGAAAGCCTGCTAATATATATCCAAACTGAATGATAGCAACACAGAGATGGGAGAGGGAAAGAGGGAGTAGAGACACAGAAATAGAGAGCTGGTGGGTTGTCTAATACTACTTTATTTCTTAATTATGTGAAATATAAATCACCCCTCCCTTCCTTTCCTTTCTCCCTTCTTTCCTTCTGTCTTGTTTTCTTTTGTTTTGTTAAGCTTATTTTTAAATTGAATTTCTATCTCCTATAATCAAAGAAGTCATGACTTGTTTATAATGATTCTGTTTCAGTCACATAGACCTTATATAGTCTAAATAAGAACAGAGAGTGAGAGCAGAGAATCAGTTGACTTAGCTCACAAAAATGAGAGAAGTAGACAGATATTTAGGAAGGATGGGATGAATGGGTTCATAACACAATCTTATATGATGTTTGGAATTACTGAAATAAATTTGAATATTTGTGAAGGAATAAAAGAAAAGAAGAATTCTACTAGAATTAGTCTTTGTGTCTAAAAAAGTTACATTTATAATAGTTCTTCAAATTTGGAAAACATATATCAACATTATTTAACTGTTAAACACATTTCTTTGGGCACTCTTACCAAAGGGGGAGAGCTCCTTTGTCAGCATTTTTTAAAAAATTAATAACTCTCTATACTATCATACTCACCCCTCATTAAGGCTACTAAATTATTGCTTTATTTACATATCTATAAATGTCCACCTCTCTGGATAGTCAATGCATCCATATTAATAGGATCAGTACTAAAAAAGAGGAAAAATAATAATTTACAAATGGTGAAACAAATTTACAAAGACCTATAGCAACTTCCTTTTAGTTCCCTAAACCAAAGTACAGATTCTGAAATAATGAATACAATTTTAAACCTCTATAATAAAAACAATCATGAAATTCACAGGCAAGTTACTACTACTATTTAATGTGTGCTCACTATACACCCCTCATGATTTTAAAGGCCTTAAATATTTTAACACAATTCTCACAGCATCCCTGATTAAGGTATTAACTCTGCAGATGAAGATACTAAGTTATAGAAAGCCCAAGATCTTGCAAAATCACACAGTTGACATAACTAGGACTTGATTATCAATAGCCTAAAAGTAAAATTATTTTGCCCATCACACAATGAGGCCTCTAAAAGATAATCTAGTACATCCCTTTTATTTTATAGCTGAAGAAATGAAGGCAAAGTGAGAACAAATGACTAACAAAGTTCACATGTCCAGGTAATGATGAAACTATGACAGCAAGTTCCAATCCCTAGATTCCCAATTGTGAACTCTTCCTACTATGTCTCTTATAAACAAAATTCTCCAAATTAAAATATATGGTGATTTCAATCATGTAGGGATCTAAAACTTACTACAATTTAAACATGACCAGCCACATTCAACTTAGCTAAATTGAACTAGTTTCTCCAAAATTCCTTTCTTGTATGTTTCTGGCAACAAGGAGATTCTTCTATGAGATTTTAAGGAAGGAAGTGAAACAGCAACAGTTTTGTGTCTCACACACAGTGTCACAGATTTGTCTACTGACCTCACCGGTGTGACTCTTTAGCTGGGTCTGCAACTATTCTACCTTTTCTTGTATCTTCCCTCAGCTTCTCTGACTTCTGGACCAGGTGTGTGTTTAGCTACATCACCAGAAACTGGCTTTTGTAGAGCACCCATGGCAGAAATTTCAGAGGTAACAATAGGTAACAGGTTTCTATCTGTTCTCATGGGGTTCCAGCCTGTTCATAATCTCTCTGACTTTATTATATTTTCCATTCCTAACTGTCTTTCCAGCCATTCCTGTCATTATGCAGTGGCTTCATGAATAAAGTAACCATTTTGATAAGGATAGAAGTTATTTATAGGGTCAGCTACATGGATATCCACTTACCTAGGTCAATCTTGCTACATCCACTCCCAAATTCCCCTTTTGCCAATAGCAGAAACCAACAGTGTACCCCCATTATGGCACCATTTCCTGAAGGATCAGTCACCTAGCTGCTGCCAGGGTGGTTATATTGGAACTCTTCCAACATAGTTGTTGCAGCATTTTGTTCTTATTGAAACAGACATTACCTTGGACATAAATGTGGCCTCTCTGCTTGCAGTACATCTCCCAAACTACCACAGATTTTCTAGATATCTTATTATCCAGAGTATTCCACATAGCATCACTTCTGACCAGGAAATTCATTTCACAGCAAAAAATTCAGCAATATACCCACAGCCTTAAGATTTACAGGTTTATCATGTTCTCCTTCATGCTGAAGTGGTTAGCTTGATGGAATGATGGGATGGCCTCTTATGGATCTCAGTTACAGCACCAATTAGGTGGAGATATTTTACAGGGCTGGAGCAATGTACTCTAGGATAAAGTATACATATGAAATCAGCATCTGGTATATGATTTTGTTTGATAACCAAGGGTAAAAAGATAGAAATAAGAGTGGCTCTTCTCAATATTATGCCTAGTATTTCACTACCAAAATTTCTGCCTTTCATTCACATAATCTTAGGTTCTGCCATTCTAGAAGTATTTGTTTCAAAGGAAAAATGTTTCCACATAAATAAGCTTCTCTAAAACAAAAATATATGGTGATTTAAATCCTGAGAGATCTACATGTTACTATAATTTTAAAGTAGCTTGGCTACTTATTGTTCAACTTAGCTACTCCTACCTACATTTTCCCGAATTCCCTTTCTTGTGTGTTTTATCTGGTAAGAGTATACCACAAGGAAATTCTGTGAACTTTAGAGAAAGGAAGTGAAATAACAACTTTTTTAGTTCACACTTGTTGCTAATCTGCAGAATGACCTCAGAAGACAAAATGATTCCATTGAACTGCAAGTTGAGTCTGTCAACTGGCCACTTTGCGATCCTCATGCCTCTAAATCAACAGGCAAAGAAGATAGTTACTGCACTATGGAATTATTAATTCTGAACCTCAAGAAGAAATTGGTTTGTCACTACTTACAATGAGGGTGAGAGGACATGCCTGTAATAAAGAAGATCTTCTAGGTGATTCTTAGTACTTCCATGTTCTGTGATTACAATGTCAGAAGTTCATGTATTTCAGAAGTGGCAGGTGGCATGGTATGAAAAATAGATATAGGAATCAGTGGAAATTTAGACTTAAGATGAAGTCTGTAGAGATTTTTCTCAGCATATTCTCTGAGCTAAAAATTAGGAAATACACATGACTTGAGAAAAACAATCTCGAGCAAGAGGTCATGAAAATAAAATATATTGTTTTTAAAAATCCAGGTATTTTTTTTCTACACTACTTGATCACAGTGTTTAGCTCTTTGAAACTATAATTTTGATTATTTTTCTTGATGAGACTAAGACTATCTTGATGCCAAGGACTATAAAATTTATTGTTACATACAGTATTCTTGGACAAAATAGATATTGAAGAATCACTTGTTGACAGGATGAAATGTAGATTAAGATCTGATAGTATTAGAAGTTTTGTATATTCAGTTACAGCTGCTTACATGTCAGTAGCATGAAACAGCTTGTAATTGTCAGAATGATATTATTTGCCATTTGCTAAATGAAGCACCAGCTTGGCTTAGAGTTTCTTGCACTGTTTTCTGTAGGGCAATGGAACAGTTGGTTGGAGTTTGTCAGCCAGTATGGATAAATTTGTCATTGGGTATAACCCTTTCTGGGTCATTCAGGTGTAGGTTAAAAAGAAAAATGACTGTAATGCTTGTGAGAGGTATATTCATTTGGCAGCCCTCACGCTGAACTCAATGTACTGAAAGCAAAGGCTGCAGGCAATAGCCTTGAGTCCAAGCTTCCAGGGAACCCTTTACCCCACTGCTCCTTGCTCCTGACCTCACATCCATCTTAAGAGGTGAAGCTAGAGTTCATGTCCCTGGCTCCTTCAAACTTGGAATTATAGCCCAACTCCCAGTCAGGCTGTCAATTACTGCCAATTTACAGGGCTAAGGGAAAAGGCTTTATGGCCTCTCACAAGCAGAGAAAGAAAAGAATGAGAAAAAAATGTGGGGTGAATATGAGCTTGGGAGATGCTATCAATATGCATATTTTGCTTTGCTTTTAGTTAATTTCTTAAAGCTCTCTGCCTTGTAAAAATCAGCTACCACACTGACAGCTAAAGGAAAAATATTACAGAGCATTTGGTGTTCATATATCAGTTGGATAAATTGTAACTTTCCCCAAAATGAAGCCTATAAACCAATGGATCTCAAACTTTAATGTACATTGGAATCCTCTGGAAGGCTTGTTAAGGCACCCCCAGAATTTCTGACTCACAAAGTATAGGGCACCATTGGACAAACTGCATTTCAAGCAAGTTCCCCAATGAGGATGCTACTACTGATCATGGTACCACAATTCAGGAATCACTGCTTCAACCATTACCGCAAAATTTAGTTTTAAGATCATTTTGGTCATCAGTTGATAAAAACACTGTACATGCACTTTAACCTTAAAAAAACAACCAAACAAAAACTCTGTGAAGGAGGTATTAAATCCAGTATAAGAAAGGTGCATTGCAGGAACTGAATCCACAAGGCAGAACTGCCTTTTCATTGTCCACACATATTCTAGAAGAAAATGAGGATGAATAAGATGATAGGCATCCCTGACATTAAAGAAAAGCTTATCCGTGCCTAATGCAATAGAAAATGTGTTTAAGAACAATTCACAGGCATGAGAGTCTGACCCTTCAGTGAACCAAGTTCACAAAGTCCTTAGCTGTTGGCTGAATTCGTGCAAATAAAGTACAATAGGTGATAATACAGGCTGATGTCATGCAAAATGTGACATACCTTCCACTATTCTCAGAGTTAAAAAACAGCGTTTGACCTAGACTTTCCTTAAGTTTCTTTTTTATTCTTTTCTACAAATCTATCTGCCCACTTGGAGAAGTTAACCCAGTTGTATAGATACGGGCTATTTGGATAGTTAAACTGATTTTTTTAAATGATATGCTTACCTTTTGGAAGAAGATACTATAGTTGACATCAGTAGTGACCAACTGGAGAAATTTTGAACCCCAGAGGATATTTGGCAACGTCTGGAAATATTTTTGATTGCCATAATTGGGGAGGCACTACTGACATCTAGTGGGTAGAGGCCAGAGATTCCGCTAAAACATTTTATAATGCATAAAGCCCCCAACCCCACCCCAATGCCCCACAAAGGATCATGCAGCCCGATGTGTCTGTAGTGCTAAAGCTGAGAAACCTCAATTTAAACCCAGAAAATAAATGGACTGAAGAGAATTCATCTGTTCATGTGCATTGCCTCAGATGTGAAAGAAATATGATTGGCCTATGGTATAGAGAATTAGAGAATCTCCAGAAATTTGGTCACACCCTGCTTCAGCCTCATGGTTATGGACCTAGCATCCTACAGCCTTACACAGAAAGTGAATATACTAGAATATGCAATTAAATCCGCATGGTAACATAGAGTATAATTTACCCATTTTTTTGTTTTTGTTCAATTTAATAGGTACTCCCTATTATCATACGCATAAGATTCTAACTAGCTCCAATACTCCATTGGTGGTGATACTGATGGCCACCATTCTGATAGTGCTTCTCGGACTCACAACCAAAAATCAGAGACACAATTTTTCCAAATTTTACGCAAGCAATTCAATTTGTCTTTTGTAATAAAGTTGGCATATTTAAAACATTATAAACAGAAATTGCTCAAATGAAAGTATTTGAATAGTCTTCTCAACAGGTTGTTTTTATGCTTCAGGGATAGTGATGCTTGTTATCAGTCACAGTAAAAGTAAATCAATATTTATGTAATCCAAGAAATCTGACTAATGCTAGGAATTATTGAATAGGCAATTACATTTCAAATGCAAAATTTAACAAAATAGTGGTCTAATACAGGAAGCAAATGAAGTAGCAATACAGTAAAACCAAGACCATTTCAAAGAGCCCACTGGCGATTTGAAGTTTTCCATAATCTGTTTTCAAACCTTCTTTTGATATTCATAAATTCAAATTAGATAATAGAATTGATGAAAGAAATAAAAGATGCCTTAAAGGTATCATCTTTCAACATAATATTCTTGGGTAGTTTATGACTACAATCAGAATGGTAGCTTTATCTACTTTAACAGTGAGCTTCAGGAAACAAGGTTGAAAAGTATGTTCATGAGGAAATATATCAAGTTCATTAAATGCTTAACATAGCATAAGTAAAGTTATTTTATATAAAGGCATGCATATTTCTCCCCTACTCCAAATTCTAACATACATTTATTAATCTAAAATATTTCCTTTCCTATTGTGGAATAGGAATAAAATAGGATTCAATAAAATCATCATTTTAATCTATTTATTCGGTGATTGGAGTTGTCAAATTAGTTTGACAAATTAATCATTTAACATTCAGCACAGGACCTAGAATCCATAAATAATAGATAAACTGCTGAGTCATACCACTTTATATGTGATTTCTTTTATTCATAAATTCGCATATTTCTATGCAAATCAATATATAGTTCTACACATTGATTTTTTTCTAAAATCACAAGTCACTTTTTATTACCTAGAATAAAAAGTACAATAGATTTTATTTATGCATCCATTCCATTAATATTTTTTTTTTATGTTTCTTCCCTCCCCCACACCTACACCTTTCTTCCTTCCTGGAGGCTCTTCGAGGCACCTAAGATGGCCAACTCTATGAATTGCCTGCCACTTTCCCAGTTTTAGCACTGTAGTTCCATTATGTTTGAAAGGAGAAATCTATATAGAAAGTTTTATAACCTTTCACTCCATCTAGTTATAATGTCAAGAGTTTTGTAATTCTATGGGTAGAACAGCAGAGAAAACATCATATGTATGTAAGTTTACAAAGGAAAAGCAATTCCAAATACATTGATCCAAATAATCCTGAAGCTGAGTTCTATGAAATCTTTGGGCACAATTTTTCTTAAACCTTTCGTTCTAAGTATCATAAAAGAGATACAGGAATTACAGTTAACTCAAAGTCATGGATTCCGAGCTCATGATCTCAGGTTATTTATTCTGTTCTTTATCCTCTGTATTTATTTACATTTTCTCTGGCCTCCAAACTTGCGGTTTTCAGTAAGGAAATTGTCACAACTAGATTTTGGTATTCTACCCAGACAGTCCATGTCCCACTGATTCTAGGTTTACTCTCTTCCTAAATCTTAACCATTCTCCTACTAGACACATCTAAAATCACCATGAATTCACAGGAAAATACAGAGGCACAATAAATGGCAGACTCAGTAATGGAACAGTTGAACATTCATTACAAAGTCAGATGAGTTCTTTGTCATTTAAGAAGACAGAAGAGACTGACATTAAAATACAGTTCATTAAAAGTGAATTTTAGCCTGGTCATTTACAGTGTCAAAACATCTGGAGACCATTCTAATTTATACTGGAGTGCCTTCAAATATAGCTGAACTCCTAACAAAACACAAGGGAATTGGTAAGTATAAAGCTTTGGGTTTTGCTCTGAAGTGACTTATCTATTTATTTTTTAGAATGCTGCCATATATCAGCTTAAGCACCCTTCAACACAAACTCAGTTATGCTTTTTAAAAGTGCAATATTTTCTCCTCACCCTTCAGTTTTTACCTTACCATCTTTACCGGAATATGTGTTGATAAATAGTTCAGGGAAATAAGTGGTTAAGAAAGGTAAACTACCTCTCCTCACCCGCAGCACACACACAGATTGCTCCTCCTTATCTAAATAAGGCAGAGGATCAGAGCTCAGTTAGGGGACATGGAGCAAAGGTGCGAGTGAATCTGATGCACCAGATGGTGGCAGCCAAACTGTCTCTGCTTGTTCCTTGTAAAGCTAATTTATCAAACTACTGCAAACAACATTCACGCTTTCCTCTCTAACATTTGAAATGAAGCTGTTTATTTACATGATACTTTATAACACCTTTAGATCTTACATTTTTTTATCCCTCATAATATCTTTTTGGTTAATTAAGTAGCAGCTCTTTAAAAGTGAAAATAATCTTAACAGTGAGCTTTGAGGAGTATGTGAGTCACAGTGAGATGTTATTTCATAAGAAAAAAAAAATCACTTAGGTAAGGACCAAAGTGTGTTTGACTTCCAGTTCCTTTTGATTGGTATTATATAACCTTTTTATTCTCCTAGTATCTCTTTTTCACCAAGGGAAAACACAACACACACACACACACACACACACACACACACAGAAAACAAAAATATCACAACTAGATCTTACTAACAGTTTTAACACCCAATTTCAAATTTTATCTTAATGGTGAAGATTTTCCTGGTCTTACCAGTCAAAATAAATCAATCCTTTCTGTTTTCTCTCACTGGGTTACTCAAATCTCTATTGATTAATTTCTATCCAACTTGGATAAAATCATATGCCATCCTTCCTCATTGCAAACAGTTTACATTTTTTTCGAAGGCAGAGACTTTGGGACTTCAGTGTATTTTCCTAATACTATATACAGTGCCTTACCTAGGACAAAGTACTCAATGAATGCATGAGATTAGGCACAGTACATAGATGATCATCAGAGGCAGGGAAAGATTGTTCTTGTTTCTTATTTTATGTGTTGTGCCATTTACATTACAGTTGAAAAGGAATTTCAGTTGCATGTGTATATTCCCCTTCCCACTATTTTGTTTACAAACACACTGAATTCATCATAAGCTACCTTCACATTTACTGACCCATCCTTCATTCATCCATTTAACAAATACCTATTGCTAAGCATGCATTCATATAACAATCACTGTATGCCTTACTTATACTCTGTCTCATAAATACAAGAAGGAGCAGAATCCTAATTTCAATCCAGATCTCTCTGAAGTTCGGTTCTCTTTAATCTCTATCTTTTTGTTTTTGTTTTTGTTTTTGTTTTGTTTTGGTCTCCCCAAACTTTGGGTTGATTCCAGTATGTCAAACTATACACTGAGTCAAATTAATTTCTTATATATATATTGTCAGTGATAACTGAAATTCACATTATTCTTACTTTTTCTTTTACTTTGCTTTAAATTCTTTGCTCTGTAACCCAGTGCTAAGGATGACACAAAATCTGTTTATAAAATATTCATAAATATGGCAGTCAATATTATATTTATTTGTACCTATATTCAGAGCTAATATTTATCTGGGGCATGCCAAAATGAACAGACTGCTTGCTTTTATCTGTCTTCAGTTCTTATTGTCTAATGCATATGCTATACCATTTTCTACAGCAATCTCCCCTGACCAAAAGTCTCCTACAGAGACTTGTGACCAGGCTGTCCAAGGGGAACCAAGACTATCCTAATTTCCAACTGCCATTGTGACACTCGTGGAGCCACTTGCCAACCTGGGGCAGACAAGGCAAGACTAAGTCATGTAGTGCATATTTTTACTTTCACTTCCATCACATTTTTCTTCTGGTAAACATACGTATTTTTCCTGCAGGGAACAACCTCTTTGATATTACATGAAGCCTTGGTAGGAGATCAAAATATTCTATCAGTCTCCTCTATTTCCTGTCAGAGGATGGGCTTGTTGTTCAAACATAGCCAATCTAATTGTCACTTGAAGAAATCTGAATCTTAAACAAAGAGAGAGAAAAACTAAAAATAATTAAACAGATTGTCTGACTGGCAATACTCTGACAATACTGCGTATTAGTTTCTACCATGGGTATTCTCAAGTGTAGCTCTGTTTTCGTGTTTCTGAGGGTCATTGCCCTTACTCTACACACCTCAAACATTCTTTCAGCCATGTCAGTACTGGCCTTTAACCAAATCCTCTAAAAATACATGCTGAAGTCTTAATCCACAGTACCTATGAACTTATCTGGAAATAGGGCCTTTCCAGATGTAATCGAGTTAAAATGAGGTCATTGCTCTGGACCCTTACCCAATTCAACTGGTGTTCTTATAAGAAGAGAAGGGTCACAGAGATGCAGGAAATCTGCCCTGTGATGACAGAGGCAAAGACTTGAGTGGTGCATCTCTAAGACAAGTACCCCCAGTAATACCAGAAACTAAGAAAGGGGCAGAAAACAGGTTCTTCCCTAGAGCCTCCAGAGAGAACATGCCAACACCTAGGTTTGAGATATCTGATCTCCAGATATGTGAGAAAACACATTTCTGTTGTTTTAAACCACCCAGTTTGTGGCACCTTGTTATGTCAGCCTTAGGAAACTAATACAGCCAGTTATTCCAAATTTTTCAAGGAAAAAAAAAACCCTTAGAGAAATTGATAGTCAACACTAGTTGAGACTCAATTTTATTTGAATATCATTTTGATGGCTGTATTTACAAGGAGCTTAGGTGTCTCCCCCAGCCCAGGCCAGATAAAGTAAGCCCATTCTAGGTTGCCACCCAATGACCAAAAAAGCCCTGTGATCCAGCTCTGCCCAATGACTCACAAGGAGAATCTGCTAAGAGGCTTCTGGAAATGAGTTTTCCTCTTAAGGAAAGAGACCAGTATGTGAGAAGAAATGCACTTTGCCCCACCTGTGTTCATAATTCCTGCTATACATATTGTCTTGTGTGGTATGGCAGATGTCTCATAACTCTGTAGTAAGACACTACCAATGCACTGAGTAGCAGAATTGGAATGACCTTGGGTGCTTAGAAATAAATCACCACACAAACCCTAAAATCAGGAGGCTCTGGTTTTATTATGTGAGTTTGATACACCCCATTACATTCCTGTGGTGTATTTTGGTATTTCTAGTCAAAATCATCTTAACTGTACAATTTCATAACCTTGGAATTCTCTAAGTACTTCAATCCAGTAAGTCAGCTGGTCAACCAAAGTAGCATTAGTGGTCAGATACTCCAAGGTAATCTCTGATTAGTGTAAGAACTATTTGCATTTGTTGTCTGGCATTATGCTATATGATGTGACTGTCTCTTTATCACAACTACAAAGTATTCAAGAGTTCTGTAACCCTTGCATAAGTCATGCTTGAATCCCTAAAATGTCCTAAACACTGGATGCCTCTTTATTCTTGATTTTACATTTTTAAGGTCACTGAGTCACAGAATTTTGGCATTTTTAGCTTCTATCTGGGGAATAACAAGAAAAAAACCCAAGATAAGGAAATAAAAGGAGAGCAAAGAAACTAAATGAACAGCTCTAACATTAGTGCAATCTTGAAGTAGATTAAGCTTTATTGTTATTCCTGAAATCTGGCTATGGGGGCCTGAATCATGGTACAGTTATCCACTAAAATTTTTGTTTTGATAACAAAGTCTCTTGTGTGATTTAAAATACAAATATTAGATTGAGAAGAAGAATTAGAAAATGACCTGTGAGTCAGACAGCTTTTATTCTTTTAAGTAAACCAAGCTAAGTGTGGGTTAGGAAAGGATTTTTTTTATCTTTCTGCTCTACCATAATCAGCATGTTTGCATTTTTTCTTGTATTTGTCTCCTCCTGCAAATCCAGATACCATGATCATGTTCACAGCAAGAAGTGGGCAATGAGACAGGGGCAAGTTTGTCTGTACTGATTTACTAGGAAAGCCATTCCACTTCCGCTTTAAACTTCCTTTAGAATCATTAACTTCAAATAGGTCTCAAACCACCTTTAGTCACAAGGCAGGATGTCAGAGCAAGAAAGGATTCTGATGTTTGAGTAATATCAATCATTATCATTCATCCACCATAAAGAAAAAACAGATCCAGGGTGGGCAAATGGTGGTGTCTGCCATACTAATCATGTTATTAATAAAGGTGTCTAGATAGTTCCTTATCTGAGCATTTGGGTAATGAACTTCTTTTGCCACAACTTCACATACACTCAGAAAATAGTTAACATTATCTTCATAGCCTAGATGAGTTCAAACAGTATAAAGAATATTTGATTAATGTGTTTTAATGGCTAGGCTAGTACTTATTGGAACGTTGGGATTATAAAATATAAAGGTTTTTTTTAAAATAAAATCTGAAGCACTAAATGGGGCAAAGACTTTAAGCTTATTAAATGTTTATTTAGTATTTTAGAAAATTATAAAAAACTCTCAAATTATACAGTGATATTTACTTGATGAGATTTTATGGTATGTATTATACATTTAAATAAATGTGTGTTTGTTATGATATATTGTATCTGAGGCATCACAGGTGCTAACTTATCTTTTGTGTTCATATTTTATTACAGGCAATTTTTCATATTGCCCTATTATCATAGGAATACTTCCTACAGAGAAAATGTGTTTAAGCCATTATGCTAAATGCATGGTAACTACTGTATCTTAGGTTATGGCTTGCTATATGGTTTATATTATCAAGTAGGAAAACAAAGGATGAATTATGGCCTCTTTATGTAATGTTTACTTTAAATTCTATATGGCGTGCAATGTATTTACTTTCTTGGACTGTGTTTTGTTCCTCTTATTCTCAAACATAGTAAATATTTGCATTTGTGGGTTGCCTGTAGCCTCATGTGCTAGAGAGTGAATAGATAAAAGGATGAAATGATACAGGAAGAGCAAAATTTATCACCAATGTCCATTCAATTACAATGCAGAGAAGACATTCCAATTTGGGGTGCCTGAGTGACTGCCTTTGGCTCAGGTCATGATCCCAGAGTTCTTGGATTGAGCCCACAGGGAGCCTGCTTCTCTCTCTCCCCCTCCTTCTCACTCCCATACTCTCTCTCTCTCTCTCTCTCTCTCAAGTAAATAAAATCTCTCTCTCTCTCTCAAGTAAATATATAAAATCTTAAAAAAAAAAAAAAGAAGAGATTCTGATTTATGTTTCTATTATGTGAAATTAAGATTTCATTTCTGGCTTTTCACACGTTCAAAGAACTCCTTTTTACCATGGCAGAGTCACGGGGCTCACCAACCAGCTGCATGGCTCTGTAACCATCTCAACTCCAGCCGTGACCTTGGGCTGTCAAGTATATTATTAAGAGGAGAGAAAACTCTCTGAAGACTATTTCTAGTATCTATGCTTGAATTTAGCATGTGAAGGTTTTGTGAAAAATTAGAAATGATGAGTCAGCTTGTGGCATCCATGCTTTACAGGCAAAATCGATCTCTTTGAAAAATAACATAGGAGAAAAAATGCCAGCAATAGTGTCACTTATAAATTTAACTTAGGAAATCCTCTCTATTCATGAACGTAAAATTAGAAATATTTATACCTATCACTCACCTTCTTCAAACTGTCAGGACACCCCTTGGTCTGGTGTAAAAGAAAGGTGAATGTTGTATAGTTACTTTTCTGATTCATGTACATAAATCCTTGTTAGGTTGGACAAAGGAAGGTGTTTTGACCTTGAATAAGCAAGTATTATTACCTGAAATCCCCAAAGTAAAAGCCATGTTTCCAATTATGGTTCAATGAGGGAGGTGGGTAGAGGGAATATGCCTGAAGCCAGTTTGTGAAATGACCAATTCTCAGAAAACTGTCAGAAAAATACGTTAAATCCAGTTCAGGATAATTTGCTGTAGCTGCTCATTGCTAGAGGCATGAGCAGGGACAACGACAGGTAGAAGCAGGAGGAGATTTGAGTGAAAATGCAAGTGCAAAAGGATGGGAAGAAAGAATCAGGGTCAGAGAAAGGTGAAGAGGCAGAGCATAAAACCTCAAAAGTAGAGAGAAAAATCCGTGTTTAAGGAAAATCTTGTCCATTCTTAAGAAATGTTCAGAAACAAGAAAGTACTAAGTGTTTAAAGTTAGTCATTCCATACATTCAGTATTTGGCAAGATGATTTTCACTGAATTGATTTTAAAGAACTGATGTTGGCTGAATTTGACAGTGTCAAAAACCAATACACACTTCGGATTAAATTATTTTGGTATGCTTGGATAGTATTCCTTACATTAGTATGAATGATTTTAATCCAATCAAATAAACACCCGGCTCTACACTGCATGAGAGGGTAAGTCAAATTGAACTGAGAAGGGAGGGACATTTCGTCTCAGGGACTCCACAGGTGAAGAGTTATTGTGAATAATAGAAAAGGTAGAGAAAAAACTAAATGTCTGGCTATAGGGCAAGGTTAAATAATGTATGAAATACAGATTTAGACATTTATGTGTTAATGAATATTTATCAACATGGAAAGATACATTATATCATAGACTATGAGAGCAAAACTACATCCGCTATGCTCACTATTAAATCTACCACAGTGCCTGGTATAAAGGGAAAAAGAAAAGTGATTATCAAAGAAAATATAAAATGTCATATTTCTGTAAAAATTTTTTGAAAGAACATTCCCTAAGGTTTTAATAGTGCTAAATATTTTTAACAAATTATCTATAATTTTTATTTTAAATCAATGAACATGTTTCAGTTTTAAAAAGAAAAACAAAATTAGACTAATGGCGGGGCACCTGGGTTGCTCAGTCGGTTAAGCGGCTGCCTTTATCTCAGGTCATGATCCCAGGGTCCTGGGATCAAGCCCCACATAAGGCTCCCTGCTGAGCCTTCTTTCTTTCCCTCTGCCTGCCACTTTGCCTACTGTGCTCCCCACCTCTTTCTCTCTCTATCAAATAAATAAATTAAATATTTAAAAAAATTAGACTAATGGCATTCTACTGCTCTGAAAATGCTTATAAACTTCTTTATTGTATTCTTTGGTATCCTTGAATTCAGATTGTATATATTACTCTTTTTGCCATTTGGCTAATCTATTCTTTTGGGTATAGAGGCCTACTGTGACACAGCCCCCACCCTCCCTGCACACACACATGCATGCACGCATGCATGCAAGGCTGCTCCATATATTCATCCTACAACTGATATTTAAAGAGCAATGTTTAAAAAAAAAGAAAATAAAAGAGCAATGTTATAGGGGCACCTGGGTGGCTCAGTCAGTTAAGCATCTGCTTTCAGCTGGGGTCATGATCCTAGAGTCCTGGGATCAAACCCCCATCACACTCTGTTCAGCCAGGAGCCTGCTTCTCCCTCTCCCTCTGTAAGCCTCTCCCCTGCTTGTGTACTTTCGTGCTCTCTCTCTCCCTCTCTCTCTCTGTGTCAAATGAATAAATAAAATCTTAAAAAAAAGAAGCAATATTATATATAGCATTCTGTTTAGATCTATTGAAGGCAGAGATGTCAATATGATCCCAATTATATTTCACCTTTATGCATATATATATTGCTATGCAATGGACATATGAAAAGGGCAGTAAAGTGCTTACTGCACATTAGACTAGTGGTAATGACTGCAAGTAGAAACAAACAAACTAACAGAAGTCATGCTCAAAGAATCTGTTTGGAGAGGAAATGAGGATATAACAGTTTAAGCAGTATCAGGAAATATTCCTTATAAAACTGATAGTCATCTAAGAGTCATCATTAGCACACAGATTTGGGCATAGAGGTCCATTAATATAGGTTCACTAACAATTAATAATGGTTTGTTATACTCATTCTTTCTATATTCATTCATTACCCAAACTCACATTTAGTTTCTAAATGTTTCTACAGGTCTTCTAGGAAAAATTTAGTTTAGTAGAAATCTTAATTTGGAATGCTTTTCTTAGTTCCAAAGCTTGAAGATATTCCATCTGAATTAATGTTAGTGAAATAATGAAATCTTCCTAGCCCATCCCACTGCAATCTATTTCTTTCTTCAAGGGAATGATATTTGTATATTATTACATTTTCACACACAGGGATCAGTAAAAGAAATAAGTTTGTTTAAGACAGGTTCTGTCTCAATGTATAGGAATTTTTACTTTCCCCACAAAGGTTCTGTGGATTTTTAAAAAATAATACACAGAAAAAAAAAAAAAAAGACAGATGTTTTTATTAGAAAAGGACCTCTGTCCATGGTCTTGAAGCAAGAGAGTGAGAAAATGGGAACTGTGATGTTCTATGTAATAATGCAAAGAACTATTTCTATTGCTAACAGGAAATTAAGCTTCAGGTGACAAAGTACACTTTCCATTATTCTCCTAAAATAGTTATTTTAGACTTACAGAAATGAACGGTGGAAAATAATCTGAGGATTTAGGGGCATCAAGAATGCCTCTATGAATGGAAGAAAAATGAATTCTTGGGCATACCAGTCCTTGAAGGAAGGAAGAGAAGATATGCATTCTGAGGGACTGAAAGCAAAACCCCAAGTTATCCTCTCCATTATCACTTTCTTCTCTCTTAGTGTGCATCGTTTTCTTCCTGGTGTTCATAAGTATGGCAAATAATATATATTGCTTATTCCTTGTTTCTCTGTCTTCTCCCTGCACTGACACGTGAGCTTCATGACAACAGGAGTTCTGTCTACACTGATTATGGATATGTCTCCTTCCCCCAAAGGGTATCTTTGAACAAGGCAGTTGCTCAATAAACATTTGTCATTTCAATGTGTCAATGAGTAATACTATAAGGAATTAAGAAACAGAGCAGTTTGGAGGAGCTGACGTTAGTAACACTGCTCACATCTAAGAAATATAATAATGCTGGAGAACCAGAGTGTGAAAATCAGAGGAAAGAGTAGAATGTTAAAGTAGATAGGAAAGCAGTTGGGAGGAAAAAAGTATACAGCAAAGCAACTATTGTTTTGGCAGACTCAGATACAGATGTTAGAAACCATTCTAAAGGATGATGTCCCAGGAAGCAGAGGAAATGGATTCTTGATTTACTTTGAGAATAAATGAGCTGCTCAACTTACTGTAAGTTCTCGTAGGACCTAACTTTTAATTTTTGAGTTCTAAAGAAAGGTTATCCAATCCATATTTCCTGAACTGTGTCTAAACTATGTTTTCATTGCATGGTGATTGTAGACTGTGAAGTACATCTGTATAATCCTTAGCATTTCTTGGCTTGCAGTCTGGCAAATGTCAGTAGCTTATATCTCATGGGAAATGCTGTGAACATTTTAATTAGATATCATTATGCTTCTGTCTCTTGTTTTCTAGAGAAACATGGCTCCTGTTATATCCCATCTCTTGAGAGATACAGATGGAGTGTGGAAAACATAGATCACTCCAACATTGCTCACTACTATGTGTGCATGGATGTGTGTACAGTGTGCGTATTTATGAACTCTGTGTGTGTGTGTGTGTGTGTGTGTGTGTGTGTGTCTTTTCTGACTTAGGATAATAATTCTGATGGGATGAATTGTTGAAAGACCATCATGTTTTTCCAGCAAGTAGAAACCTAGGATATCTTCAAGTTCTAAATTTCATATGATAAAAAATTCTAGAAGGCAGTGAACATCTTTAATTAAGCAGGGACTCTGAGTAACAGTCAATCATTAGAGACCAGAGAACTCCATTACACATAGTCAGAGACACATTAAAGTGATTTGGACTGAGAAAAGACTATCATGAGCTAAAAATAAAGGTCCTGCAAGATGTTATTTGAAATTGAATAATTCAGTTATTGGAAACTATGCTGCATCACATTGCACACTCATTATAAAAGAGACCAAAGAAACAAATACTTGTTTACATTTGTAATATGATACAAATATAATGAAATTAAAGCACTTCAGGCTTGTTATGGAATGACCTAAAATCAAACCATAAAATATGTTTCTGAAAAGCTATAAAAAATAAAGGGTGATTCTTACATATGGAAACATGGCATTACTGGGACATAATGAGTATTTGTGAAAAAAAATAATTATGTTTCATGCATACCCTTGAGCTTTTTTAGGACCTGTATCCAAACTAGCTCACCATTAGCAAGAACTGTGGTAATGGAATAAAGTTTTTCTAACTATGCAGTTGACATCTCTACTTAGATATTTAACAGATAGGCAAAATGTGGTATGTCCAAAAGGAAAAAAAATAATCTTCTCATATTTAACTTTAAGTCTTGCTTTTTCACAATCTTTCCCATTTCAGTAAATGTTATTGTTATGTACTTAATTACTTAGGCCAAAAATAGCAGTATCATCTTTATCCCTTTGCTCTCCTCTTTCCCTAGATTCTATCTACTGGCATACTATTTTACTCCGACTTTTAAAGTGTTTTCTCTTTAAGAAGCTTATCTCATATTTAAACCCTCAACAAATATCTTTTCATAATTAATTTTCCATATAGCAGCTCAAGTGACCTATTTGAAATGTAAATCATTATATTTATGATCTGATTAAATCCTTCAGGGATTTCTAATTTTTATTAGAATAAAATCCAAGCACTTTACCACTTATAATACTGCCTAGTCTGTAATTTTCAACTGTATCCTGTCCTCCAATTTTATCACTCATTCTTCTCTGCATAACTTTCCAAATTCTGTCTTTAAAATAGCCAAGACAGGGAGATTCCAGTTACAGAAATTTTTCTCACTGAATGCACCTAAAAGTCTTGGATTGAAAAGATTACATATATATATATATATATATATATATATATATATATATATATATATATAAAACAGCAGATGGATTGGGAAATGAGACATGAATTCAAAGTACTGCTAAAGTGGTGGTGACTTCACGATTTTCCCAGGTCCTGTATTGCATAGCCTAGACTAAAGAGGGACAAAAACTGATACTAACGACAAAAAATTCCAAGAGTACCCTAAGGAATCTACAAAAGAAGAAAGCATGGATCATATGAATTAAAAACCAAAACAACATAAAAATAAATAAAAATGAATAAATATCAATATAGGATATCTTTAAGTAGAAATAAATGCATTGTAAAAGACAATGTATGTGTTTTGTGTTGGGATGGAAGATAGGAGTCTGAGATGGCAGGATATAGTTAAAGCTGTGATTCTCAAAATGATTTCAAAGATCTCTTTATTCATGGTATCAAATCACCCACTGAGGAAGACCATGTGAGGACATAGCAAGAGGCAACCACTGCAGGCCTGAAAGAGAGCCCTCATTGGAAACTGAATCAGCCAGACCTTTAGCTTGAACTTCTAGCTCCCAAAACCATAAAAAATAAATTTCTATTCTTTAAGTCAGCCAGTCTGTGGTATTTTGTTACAGCAGCTAATGCTTGAGTTAGTATAACAGAAAAATTAGAGACCACTGATAGAGTACTGAACAGAAGAGAGAATACAAAACCCATATGCAGATACATTTTCATGACATTTAAAAACATCAAAGACAAAATAATAATGCTAAAAATTCTTGCTTAAAGAAAGATTTGGAAAAATATGACCACCTTATTAGCATCAGAATTTTAAATATTAGCACTGGATACAGGAAAAAAATAAGGAATACATGTTTTTAAAGTACTGAAGAAAAAACACTTTGTAGATTTGCTACACCTAACAAATCAAGAGAAAACACAAGCGGAAACTGATATAAAGGATAACCATCAGAACAGACACAGTGTTTATACCTATTAAATCAACAAATGACAAATCCAGGTAATAGAATAAAGGAAAACATATCAGAAAGTATAATAAATTGAAATATGAAACAAAATTTAAAATATAATATAGGTATAAATAGTAATTATAATTACTATCATAATTTATGTGGGAGAAGAGGCAATACATTTTTTGAGACAATGCATTTATAAACAATTAAAGTTAAAATAATGAAGACCCCAAATAGCCAAAGCAGTCCTGAGAGAGAACAGAGCTGGAGGTATCACAATGCCAGATTTCAAGATATACTATAAATCTATAGTAATCAAAACAGTATGGTAATTGCACAAAAGTAAACACAGATAAACAGGACAGAATAGATAGCCCAGAAATAAATCCACAATTACATGGTCAATTAATCTATGACAAACGAGGCAAGGATATATAAAGGAGAAAAGACAGTGTGATCTATAAATGGTACTGGGAAAATTGGATAGCCACACGCAAAAGCATGAAACTGGACTTAGGACACCTGGATGGCTCAGTTGGTTAAGGGTCTGACTTTGTCTCAGGTCATGAACTCAGGGTCCTGGGATTGAGCCTTGAATCAGGCTCCTCACTCAGCAGGGAGTCTACTCATCTCTCTGCCTCTGCCCTTCCCACCACTGATGCTCTCTCTGTTTCTCTCTCTCAAATGGGGAATTCTACCAAACTTTCAAAGAAGAAATAACACCTATTCTCCTGAAGCTGTTTCAAAAAATTGAAGCTGAAGGAAAACTTCCAGACTCTTTTTATGAAGCCAGCATTACCCTGATCCCCAAACCAGGCAAAGACCACACCAAAAAGGAGAATCTCAGACCAATATCACTGATGAATATGGATACTAAGATTCTCAACAAGATCCTAGCAAACAGGATCCAACAGCACATTAAAAAGATCATCCACCATGACCAGGTGGGATTCATCCCTGGCTTACAAGGGTGGTTCAACATTCGCAAGTCAATCAATGTGATAGAACAAATCAATAAGAGAAGAGAGAAGGACCACATGGCCCTCTCAATGGATGCAGAAAAAGCATTTGACAAAATCCAGCATCCGTTCCTGATTAAAACACTTCAAAGTATAGGGATAGAGGGAACATTCCTGAACTTCATAAAATCTATCTATGAAAGACCCACAGCAAACATCATCCTCAATGGGAAGAAGCTCACAGCCTTCCCGTTGAGATCAGGAACACGACAAGGATGCCCA
>PISX010027434.1:0-23001 GCA_004024625.1 Mellivora capensis | reverse complement strand
AGAGAGTCAATTATCATATGGTTTCACTTATTTGTGGAGCATAACAAATAACACGGAGGACATGGGGAGATGGAGAGGAGAAGGGAGTTGAGGGAAATTGTGGGGGAGATGAACCATGAGAGACTATGGACTCTGAAAAACAACCTGAGGGTTTTGAAGGGGCGGGGGGTGGGAGGTTGGGGGAGCCAGGTGGTGGGTACTGTGGAGGGCACGCATTGCATGGAGCACTGGGTGTGGTGTAAAACTATGAACTCTGTTACGCTGAAAAGAAATAAAAAAAAAATAATTATTCTCCCTGAAGATTTTCTTTCAGAACTATTAGAAAAGATCATTTCTTTTTGCTGAAGTTGCTGGGAACTGTGGGCATCAAGTGGTCATCTAGCCTACTATGTAGAAAGAGCCCATACAAGAGATAGAGACAACATCTGAATCCCTGGGTCCAGCTTTGATTGCACATGAACAAATACCTGTTCAAAGAAGAACAGGAAGAATAAAAATGCATACCAATCTTGGAGCTCTATGGTTTCATGATACTGCTTTCTATATGGTGTACACCTTCAGGCACTAGTGTAGAAGGAGGAAGTTGAATACTAAGATATTTGGAGAAGTATGAGGTTCCATTCTCACCTTCAAGTAGCTTAAAGTCTACTTGAGGAGATAAAATAGATAATAATAGGAAACATGCTGTGTGGAGAGTTCAATGTAGAGTGTCCACAAAGGGAATTTGCAGCACTATATTTTCTGCTGCTTCTTGCCTTGGCTCAGTGCACAATGTCCTCCTTCAAGACTGTTCATAACTAAGCAGAAAAGCAACAGTTTGAGCAATAAGGAAAGTGAGTTCTTAGCCCAATACACCCACCCACCATTCCTTCCTCCCTCCCTCCCTCCCTTCCTTCCTTCCTTCTGTCTTTTCTTCCTTCTTTTCTTTCTTTCTTTACTTTCTTTCTTTCTCTTCTTTCTTTTTCTTTCTTGTTTTGTATAGTTGGTACACAATATTAAATTAATTTCAGTTGTACAACAGAGTGATTCAACTTCTCTATGTTTTAGTATGTTCATGAGCATAGCTACAATCTGTCACCATACAATGCTATTACAGTACCATTGACTACATTCCCAATATTGTACTTTTCATTCCTATGACCTACTTATTCCATAACTGGAAACCTATATCTCTCACTCCCCTTACCATTTTGCCCATTTCCTCCACTCCCAACCCTCTGGCAACCATCAGTTTGTTCTCTGTACTTATAGGTTTGGCCTGCTTTTTGTCTGTTTATTCCTGAATTTATTTCTTGATGGCTGTATAAAGTATCAGTGCCTGGTACTTTGTGTCTCAGTTTCCAAATCTGTAGAATGAAGTGGTCGACAGAGGCGACCTCACAAATTACAGTTACTAATGATCTTTCACTTGTGTCCTGTAATTACAAGACCATAAGCATGATAATTTAGACTGACTGGGTTCAGACCCCAGAGTCACTTACCAAGTCACCAAGAGCAAACCATTTACATTTTCTGAGTTCCTGTTCTCTAATGTCAAGTGGATGTGATGACCCCACACTTTGAAAGGGTGTTGTGAGAACTGAGTGAGAGAATGTGTGAGGAAAGCACCCAGCCCTGTGTCCGGCATATTATTGGTGCTCACTAAACAGAAGTGGTGTCCGCATCATTATCAATGGAGTCTCTTCCAGCTGATTCCACTGGGTGCGTGTAGAACAGGGCAACCTTGCCCTCTCTTTCCTCTTGCCTACCTCTGTCTCCACAACTTCTCGTTAGTGAAGAGACAGAAAGGTCTGCAAAAAAAACAAGGTGAAGAACAAACCTGTCCATTTGCCTTTCCTGCCTCCCAGTTAATAAGATTGTAAACTCAATGGGAAGAGATTATAATTAACGATCAGTTTGGGAATATTAGGATATTTTCATTCTCTTCCCACATTTGCCAAGATGCAGTACATAAAGGAGGGCTCAGCATACCAAGGTAGAGCCAAGTCTTCTCACTCTTCCTAAAGTTCACCAGAGTTTTAAGACCTGCAATTACCAGTATGACAGTGATGGTAGCTACCATTTTTTGAGTGCCAACTACTGGCTGGACACTTCACATTCTTTATCTCATTTAATCCTCACAAGTTGAGGAGGTTAAGTGTCATTCTGAATCCCATTTTAAGCTGGGTTGGAATGCCAGTTCTGCTACTTACTATCTGTGTGTCACTGAGTATATGACTTAACAACTCTGACCCTCCATTTTCTCATCTGTGGAAGGAGAAATCTGAGAGTCTTGAGGAGACTAGTGATAAGGCATGTAAAGAAGTTGGCCTGGTTCCTGGAATGCACTCACTAATAATAGCTATCAATATCAGCATCATTTTTGTAGCCAGCTGTTGGGATACTCCAGAAGGATTTATGGCTGAATGGGGGGATTGGATTACACGGCCACTAATATCACTTACAACTCTCCACAGAGTTCATGGGGAGGCAGTGGAGTGAAATGGTCAGGCACATGGGTATTTGGGAATCAGACTGACCAAGTATTGTCTAGGCTGTGCCTCCTTCTTTATGGGTAACCTAACCAAAGGGACAATGGTTTTTATCTATCACAGTTGGTTATAAAAGTCAACAAAGATGATTTATTAAAGCAGGAACATGATGCCTGGTATATAGAAATCATTTAATAAATGGTAACTATAAATGCCATCATCATCCTTCTTGTGGTTTCTGTATTGGAATGCTGGTGCAGACACAAGGTTCATTCCCACCAACTCTCCATTTTCTGGGTTATTATCAAATAATGAAGACATTGCTCTGCAGAGAGGCTGGTGCAACTACTCCCTTAGGGACTTCTCCGTGCTGGTGCCTCTGTTGGTATCATTAAGACATAATTTTCTTTTCTAGCTAGTCGATAATATTTCTCTCCAGAAATGCACATCTTTGTTTGGGTGATTTTGAGAGAAGGGGAAAAAAACATATTAATAAGAAGAAATTAGGGGTGGTCTTTGCTTAAGTAATTAACAGAATTTAATGATTTTAAGGATTATTTTAGAGACACATGTGCTTTTTCGAGTCATGAAAGGAGTAATTCAATTCTGATTTAAATAGTAAGCCATTCACCTGTGCTATCTATGTAAACCACAACACATGAGGAAAAAAATATATATCATTTAGGTGTATAATAAGTTAAATAATGGCCATGCAAAGAAATCAAGTCCTAGTCCTTGAAAGTTGTAAATGTTACCTTATTTGGAAGAAAGGGTCTTTTGCAGATATTATCAAGGTTTTTGAAATGAAGAGATTATACTGGATTATCCAGGTAGGCCCTAAATGTCATCACAGTGTCCCTATAAGGGGAGGCAGAGGGAGATTTAACACGGACACACAAAGGAGACCCATGGAAGAGGAGGAGGCAATATGGCTGGAGAGGCAGAGATTGGAGCACGGAGATCGACCACAAGGCA
Organism: Mellivora capensis; assembly: GCA_004024625.1. Taxonomy (NCBI): domain Eukaryota; kingdom Metazoa; phylum Chordata; class Mammalia; order Carnivora; family Mustelidae; genus Mellivora; species Mellivora capensis. The sequence goes on along the minus strand of PISX010027434.1, from coordinate 19,555 downwards.
AAGATCGCCAATGGCCACCAGAAGCCAGAAGAGGCAAAGAAGATTCTCCCCTGCAGAGCCTTCAGAAGGAATGTGACCCTGCCAGACTTTCAGCCTCTAGAACTGTGAGAGAACACATTTGTTGTTTTAAGCAACCCAGTTTGTGGCAATTTGTTACAGCAGATTCAGAAAACTAACATAGGCTATCAAAGCAAGATGAGATTTTGGGAGCTAGATAATTTTGCACAGTATAGTCTAAGATTCCTTGGTGTATCTCAGAAACAGGAGAGGCAGAATAAATAATATCACACTTAGGAGCTGAATAGACTAGGTCCATATTGTGTTTCCATTTGTAATGATTTTTGAATTCCATGTGATTCTGGACAACTCATCAGACCTTCACAGAGTAGCCCGGCCTCTAGCTGGGGAGTGGGCCTGGAGGCAGGAGAACCACCAGCACACTCTGCACTGCAGAAGCTCAAGGTGAGGGAAGAGCAGGTCTTGATTTGGGCAGCGGGAGTTGGTTGGAGATTGAACATTTATTGTATGCCAGGTGCATGAAAAAAGAGCCCATTGCATACCTTACTCATTTAATACTCATAATAACATTATGCTAGGAGTACCACTACTGTTTCCATTTATAGATAAGGAATCATAACACATGTATCAAAATACATGTTCAAAGTAACACAGCAAAGAAGGCACAAAGCCAGAATCTAAACTGAAGAATCAGAGCCTGAACCCTTGGCCTTGACAGTAATGTGCCAATACATGTGGTTTAGTCAGTGGTCTACCAACTGGGAGAGGTGGGAGCCTGGAGGTGCCTCACCCTGGATGCATCCAGTAAAAGCATGTGTTGTCTGTACAGATTTTAAAATAGTGATAAAACAGAATGGAAGTTGTTCTGCCTTTTATTATCACCCCAAGCCAGTGATCCTGAACAAGGTCAACTTGAATATCCCCCTCTCTAGCACAGCAGAGTCCTCCCCAAGTCCCTCTTCCCTTGAGATGCCACTGGCTTTAGTGACCAATTTGGACTATTCAAAACCATGTCGGTGGGCAAGATAGACTCATATCTGTTCATTGGGTGTGTCAGTCTTTTCAATCTGTGAAAACAGAATCCTCAGGGACATTCTCGGGTTCATCTCAGCTCCCCACGGGTCATTAGTCCCTCTCGATGACCATCCCTGGAGGGCAATGGACTGACCATGACCCAGAGAGGCCAGAGGGATCAGTGTGCCCATGTCTGAATGGCCACGTCTCTGCCCACAAGCCACAGCATACATATCTTCGGCAGTCTTACCCAATAATGGCTTATAAACAAAAATCAGAAAAAGTTCCACCACCCATGTGCCCATGGCTTCCACATACCTATTTCTAGACCTGATTTCTCCCCAGGCCTCTAAATTTATAGACCTGTTTATCTCCATTTAAATGCCTAGTATGCCATTCAAATATTACATGGCCCCAAACTGGTCACGAATGTCTTACCTTTTTGTCCTGGCATGGAAGGCAGTCGGTCCACTCTGACCAGTGGTTGAGCTGGCAGCTAACGGCTCTGGGGCTGGGGTTCTGAACAGCTCGACTTACTCTCCTAGAGACAGGGGAGACCTCTGCTTCAATTTTTAAAATTCTTATTATGGTGATTTTTAGTTTTGTTATAAATTGAAAAAGATCTTTTAATGTGAAGGTATCTTATTAATATGAAAACAGATTAATTTTTCCCCAGCTTTGTTGAGGTATACATGACAAGAATTGTATATCTTTTAGATGTATGATGTTATGGTTTGATATACATTGTGAAATGATTACCACAAGCAAGCTAATTAACACAGCTATTCCCTCACATAGGTGTGTGTGTGTGTGTGTGTGTGTGTGTGTGTACATCTAGAGATCTCCTCTCTTAGCTAATGTCAAGTACACAATACAGTACTATTAATCATAGTCATCATATTATACATTAGGTCCCCTGAACTTATTCATTTACAACTGAATATTTTATAATTTGACCAACCCCTCCCCATGCCCTGCTTTGTGGCCATTATTCTACTCTCTAGTTCTATGAGTCAAACTTTTTTAGGTTCCACATGTAAGAGAGATCATGTGATACTGGCTTTCCTTGTCTGTCTTATTTCACTTATATAATGTCCTCCAGGTTCATCCATGTTGTTGCAAATGGCAGGAGTTCTTTCTTCTTTAGGACCAATCAGATGTTGAATTTTTTAATCTTTTTAAAAAATTTTTTTTAAAAATTTAAAATTCAAGTATAATTAACATGATATTATGTTAGTTTTAGGTATACAATATAATGATTCAGTAATTCTGTACATTACTCAGTGCTCATCAAGATAAATGTAACTTTAATCCCCTTTAGCCGTTTCTCTCCTGCCCGCCACCAGCTCCCCTCTGGCAACCACCAGTTTGTTGTCTGTATTTAAGAGTCTATTATTTTCCCTTTTCCTCTTTTTTTTCTGTTCATTTGTTTTGTTTCTTAAGTTTCACATATCAGTGAAATCAAATGTATTTGTCTTTCTCTGTCTGGCTTATTTCACTTAGCATTATATTCCCTAGATCCACCCTTGTTGTTCCAAATGCAAGATTTTATTCTTTTTTATGGCCAAGTAATATTCCGATATATACACACAACATCATTATCCATTTATCTATTGATGGACACTTGAGTTGCTTCCATATCTAGGCTGTTGTCCATAATGCTGCAATAAAAACAAGGGTGCCTATATCTTTTCAAATTACTGTTTTCATATTCTTTAGGTAAATACCCAGTAGTGGAATTACAAGATCATACGGTAATTCTGTTTTTAATTTTTTGAGAAACCTCGAGAGTGTTTTCATATCCTCTTTCCCTTTTTAATTGGATTACTTAGTTTTTTGATGTTGAGTTGGTGTTGGATATTAACCCTTTATCTAATTTATAATTTACAAATATCTTCTCCCATTCAGTAGATTGGCTTTTTGTTTTCTTGATGGTTTCCTTCACTGTGCAAACGCTTTTTATTTTGGTGTGATCCCAGTAGTTTCATTTTGCTTTTGTTTCTCTTGCCAAAAGAGACATATCTAGAAAACGTTTCTACAGATGATGTCAAAGAGACTGCTGCCTATTTTTTCTTCTAGGAATGTTATGGTTTCAGGTCTGGCATTTAGGTCTTTCATCCATTTGAGTTTATTTTTGTGTATGGTCTAAGAAAGTGGTCCAGTTTTATTCTTTTGCCTGTAGCTATCCAGCTTTCTTAGCACTATTCATTGAAGAGACTATCTATTTTCCATTGTATATCCTTGTCTCCTTTGTTGTGGATTAATTGACCATAAGTGCGTGGGCTTATTTTTGGGCTTTCTATTCTGTTCTGTTGATGTAAGTGTCCATTTTTGTGCCAGTACCATACTGTTTTGATTACTGTAGCTTTTAGTATATCTTGACATCTGCGATTATGATATCTCCAGTTTTGTTATTCTTGTTCAGGATTGGTTGGGCTATTTGGGGTCTTTTGTGGTTCCATAGAAACTTTAGGATTATTTGTTCTAGTTCTGTGAAAAATTATCTTTTGTATTTTGGTAGGGATTGCATTAAATCTGTAGGTTTCTCTGGATAGTATGGACATTTTAACAATACATTTAACAATTTGACAATACTGTATGCAGGTGTGATGCTGGTGGGTTTGTATAAATTATCTGTTTTAATTATCTCTCTTTTTTAATTTTAATAGGTTTCTGGTAAAGTCTTCAAGGTGTTCTATGTAAACTATCATGTCATCTGAAAATAGTGACAGTTTTACTTCTTTCTTACCAATTTGGATATGTTTTATTTCTTTCTCATCAGAATGCTGTGACCAGAACTTCCAGAACTACGTTGAATAAACGGGGTGATAGTGGACATCCTTGTCTTATTCCTGGTCTTAGAGAAAGAGCTCTCCGTTTTCACCAGTGAGTATGTTAGCTGTGGGCTTGTCATATATGACCTTTAGTATGTTGAGGTATGTTCCCTCTAAACCTACTTTTTGAGAGTTTTTATCATTAATGGATTTCAAATTTTGTCAAATTCTTTTTCTGCATCTATTGAGATGATCATTTTTATCTTTCATTTTATTAATGTGGTATATCATGTTGATTGATTTGTGAATATTGAACCATTCTTATGTCCTTGGAATAAATCCCACTAGATCACGGTGAATGATCCTTTTAATGTGTTGGTGGATGTAGTTTGCTAGTATTTTGTTGAGGATTTTTGCATCTGTTTTCATCAGAGACGGCTTGTACTTTTCTTCTTATGTGCTGCCTTAGTTTTTTGGTATCAGAGTAAGGCTGGCCTTATAGAATGTATTTGGAAGTTTTCCTTCCTCTTCTATTTTTTGAATGAGTTTGAGGAGAAAAAGTATTAACTCCTCTTTAATAGTTTGGTGGGATTCATCTGTGAATCTGTCTGGTCCTGGACATCTGTTTATTGGAATTTTCTGATTACTGGTTCCATTTTGTTAGTAATAATCAGTCTGTTCAGATTTTGTTTGTTCCCAATTTAGTTTTGCAAGATTGTCCATTTCTAGGAATTTACCTATTTCTGCTAGGTTGCTCAATTTGTTTTCATATAATTTTTTGTAGTAGTCTTTTATCATCCTTTGTATTTCTGTGGTGTTAGTTCTCTTCTTTCACTTTGGATTTTATCTATTTTGGTTCTTTTTCTTGATGAGTCCAGCTAAAAATTTACCAATTTTGTTTATCTTTTCAAAGAATCAGGAGAACTAACAATTATTTTTAAAGAGTCAGAGTAGCAAAAATCCCAGTGGTTAAGAACATGGGGTTTGGGGTGAGAGGACTAACTTTGAATCTTGCCACCTGCTGACTTAGAAATCTGGTTACTTAATATCTCTTAGGAACAGCTTTCCCATCTATGGGAAATTTTTAACTATGTTCAAAACAACATTACCTGATGGAATTATTGGCAATATGTTAAAATACTTATGAAGTATTTGTTAAAGGTTGGCTTTTGTTATTTCATGTTAGGGTGTTCCATGAATTACCTCATCATTTAATTCTCTATAATGATCCTAGGAGGCAAATATCATTAGCCCCATTTATATATAAAAAAAAAAAAAGCTGAGATTCCTAAGAGCTAAGTAATCCCAGAAGTCATAGCCCAAGGGTGACAAAGGCGGAATTTGACCTAGTTGGTTTGATGGCAGAGCCCATGTTCATTTCCTCATCATGCTGCTGCTGCTTCATTTCACAGACCAGCCAACCGAAATGAGAGAGTGAAAGCCTTGCCCGGGGTAGTGCAGGTAGAAGGGAGAAACTGGTCTTTCTCCAAGGCCATGTTCTTCCTGTTACCCCATGCTGCCTCCTCAGAGGTTAAAGAGTTTGTCCAGGTCACACAGAGTGAGGTGGACAAGCCACAATCTTACCTGGCTCCAAGTCTGAGCTTCTTCCCACAACATCATTGCTGTGGCTGCAGTGTTGGAGCATGGTCAGCCCACTGCTCAAAGATTGTAGGAAGATTGTTTTAGCGTAATTTTGGAGAGCAAGGCATCCTCTGTGGTGACGAATGGCATGGTTATCTCCCTGGCATAGGAAAAAGGGTGCTTCACATCTCATACTAGTTATTCCATGAGTCACTAGTCGTGAGGAATGATGACGCCCAGGCTGAAACCCAAGACAAGGAGCCATGGGGAAAGCAATGTTCATCTTTAACACTGGTTTTCAAACTTGGGTCCCAGGACTCTTGTACACTCTAATATACCACTGAGGACTCCAAAGAGCCTTTGTTTAAGTGGGCTGCATCTACTGATACTCATAGCAGTCAAAATCAGAACAGGAATTTTAGCAATATGTATATATTGATCTATAAATAGATACATAGTTAGCCATATGTATCTATTTTGATTTTAATACCAAACCCATTACATGTTACAATATATGCCATAATTTTATTTGAAAACAGATTTCCTTGAAAAATAATTAGTGAAAAGTATGTCATTAATCTTCATGTTTGCAACTGTGTTTAAGGTTTGAGTTAGTAGAATGCAGTTCGAGTCTCATTTCTGCTTCTTCAATCTGTTGCTTTATGTTGCTTTTGTTGAGGTCTTTGAAGAAAATCAACCTCTTAGATGTATATAGTTGAAAATGTTACACAGTTGAGGGGAATTTTAACAGTCTTTTCCGATCACTGTGGGTATTCTTTGATACTACACCACAACTTTGACAAGTGGTAATTTTTTAAATGTTAGTTATAATATGGAATCTGAAATCATGTCAATGAATTTTTTTGCATCCTCTTATATCAAAGTCCACCAGTCTATTTGTATTTTGAATGGATCTGGCACTCCTACATGATTTTTGTAAGACCAGGCATCAGAAATTTGGAAAACAATGGTTCACTATGCATATCTTAACAATGTTAACACATTTCACTCTCCAATATAAATTAGTCAAATTTTTTAATATCACCAGTGATCTCATCAGACTCAGTGGGTATGTTTTCCAAAATTTTAATTTTTGTTTGAAAGCTCAAAAATCTTATCATTGATAACAAATGCTATTATTTGGTTTCCTTGAAGTGATGGGCTCCCTGTTCATTTTTGAGACAATGTCTGCCAAGTAAGTAAGCCTGAATAACAATAGCTTGGCAGCTATTTTGTCAAGAAAAAACAATGTTCAAGGGGAAAAATTGGCTAATTGCTTTTTCTTAAGACAACCATCAGACGTCAGTATAACAGAAGTTCATAATGCATTCTCCCCATTTTGTCACATAGAATATTTAAATAACTTGTATTCTAAGATTGAGGCGTTTTTCTCAGAGATTGAACTTTACTAACATTCATGATTTTTACTGTTGCAAGAGGGACTTTTTAAAGTCAGACTTAACTTCTTTCCTGTGAGTTTGATATCACTGCCTTGATTTGTACCAAGATCACAGTATTTTTATTTGCCATAACTTTTGCACCATCAGTGAAAGCATTAACACAGTGGAAATGGCAAATGTCTTAGTGTTACTATGATATTGTTGTGAACCCACAGAGCCCCTCTGAAAAGATCTTGGGGACTCCCTGGGATCTGCAGACCACAGTTTAAGAAACTCTGATCTATAAAATGATGTTGGTATGTAATACCAGTGAATATTTAGGAAAGGGAAAATAAAAAAGAATGAAAGGAGGAAAGTAGGGAGGGTGAGGGACAAAAAAGGAAGAGAGGAGGGAAGGGGTAGAGAGGGAAAGAAAGAAAAGAAGAGAAGAATGAAATCAATTTACAGGAAATAGAGTGACATTGTTTAGAGACTTATTTGAACCTAATCTAGGTTTAGAAGCTAATTAATTAGTTCTGATAACTAGACATTCAAAAGGCTCAAGATTCTGTCTATGTGTCATTTTTCTAAGACTGTCCTAAGAATAAAAGTTTGAAGTATAGGGACATGGAGAAAGACAGGGTTCTAATCATCAAAAGAAGGGTAGAAGATACATGGTGGTTTGGGAACAGAAAATGACTCCAGGATTAGTTTTGCATCTTACTATGGAATTGTCAAGATAATGTCAATGTAAGCCCGCAGAGACTGCATTATGATGTCAAAGTGGGAGGAAACAGTATTAATGGATGGAAGCAGAAGCCTAGACAGAGCAGGGCTCTGTTTTTAAAAGCTTTGTGACATGATGTCTAGACAGCAGCACACATAGTAATGCTATCACTGAAGCAAGAGTACAGAAAGTATGCAAGGACCATTCATTAGGTCATTATAGGGCTCCAACCTTTTAGCCAATATCAATATGTCCAGCATTTTCTCGTATCATTCCAATGAATCTTTAAATGGAGTTTATTTTTGCTTATTATAAAAGTAATACATTCTCTTTAAAGAGAACATAAAAGAAAAAAATGCCTCCAACCCTCCCACGATTAATATTTTGTTATATTTCCTTCCGCTCCATTTTCATACTATAATTGAGGTCATACTGAGTATTACATTTTACATCCTGATTTTCCACTTAATACCATAGCAGAAATGTAAAGTATTTATGATAGCTACACATGGTTCCACTTGTCTAACAGCAAAAAATTAGATTATTGACCACCCAGTGTTTCCATATTCTAAGTTCCTTCCTGAAGATACTTCCTATAGAATGGGATATTTGGGTTGAAGGATACAGGTGATTTTAAGGCTTATGACACTACGGCCAAATGGCTTTCCAGAAGAATTATATCATTTTTTTTTTCATTTACTTAGGAAACCATGGATAAATCTGTGATCTAGTAAAGCTCAGAAAATAGTTTTAAAGCATCACCAAAAAATAAAAAAACAAGAAAAGCATCTCCTAACTGCTGAGAATCTACTCATGCAATAACACATTTAATACAGAGTGCTGAGAGTCAGGAGTTTTTTATTATAAATTTTTAGTTTACATCTACTTTGTTATGCTACAATGAGCAAATTTCTTTACCTAAGCGACTTTTAGGGTTTTTTGTTTTGTTTTGTTTTTTAATCTATAGAATCACCACAAGTCAGAATAGTACTATGGCAGGATTTCTCAAAGTGGGCTCTGGGGAGTGCTCAACCTGGGGTTGGGAAGGAAGAGAAGAAAATTTACATAGTCAAATTTGGATAAATTGCATGCAACATGCTACTCTTAGAAATATAAAATGCAACATATTAAAGGCCCTGAGAAGTCCTGCATTCTAGTGTGCACAACCCAGCATTTCCCCAATTTTTTGGATACATCATTTCTTGTTTCATGTAACATCTATAAGATTGTGTAATGCAATTGAGGGCATACTGATCTAACACAAAGTGGTTTGGATTCCACCAACCATGTATTACAATCCAGTTTCTGCTACCTACTGAACTTTGATTTCCTTATAAGTGAAAATAGGATACTAATAACTTGTGAAACTGTTTTGAATATGGGCTAAGATCATGAATGTAAAGCCCCAAGCATAAGCCCGATGTACATGTCGGTTCCTTCTCTCTAGCCTTCTCAACCCCCATACATGCTCATCGAAACTCTCCATCTTTATCAAAATGGTATTGAATGCCTATACTGTATAGGGCTGTGAATTAGTGACAAGCTACCCATTTGACTTTTTAAAGAGGGTGGCACAGAAGGCAAAGGGCCTAAAACCTGGAGTTGAACATGCAATCTCTGAGTCAAATGCTTGACCCTGCAAAGTGGCTACCTCAGCAATTGAGATCACATAATAATTAGTTGTCTAAAAGGTTAGAAGGCCTAACCCTGATTATTGCCAGGGGATCATCCTAATAAGTTGGCTCAGCTTATGTTTAAGACTGATGGTCATTAATTATATCATCTTGAAGCAGATCCATTCAGTTATTACATGGAAATTACATCATGAAACTGAGGTATTTTAAATTGACTTTGAAAGTTGGCTGAGTCTCTGGTGACCTCCATGTTGCTAAATCCAGTGGAAAGTTTTCTGACTTGGTCTTACTTTCCTCTTTTAGCCATTGTTCCCTTCTTAATATTGGCCTGTCTTAGACAGCCTCAGCACCACACTTCCTGCCTCCCTCCTGACCTCTGTGGCCAGTTCTTTTTGAGTTCTCTAGGAACTAGAATGCCTCAGGGTGTGGTACTGCTTTTCTTTTCTCTTTCTGCTTTTCTCACTGTTAGGAAGGTGAGACCATTTCCTGGGCTTCCCAGGACTTTATGCTAATGCCTCCTCACTTTAGATCTTCAGCCTAGACCACTCCATTGAAATTCTGTTTTCTTTATCCAACTGTCGCATGTTAGATCTCCACCAAGTCAGTGCCTCTGAGGCATGCAAAACTTTCAGTGGCTCCAAATCTCAACTCTTTTCTTCTTCTTTTTTCAAAAGATTTTATTTATTTATTTGACAGAGAGAGCGATCACAAGTAGGCAGAGAGAGGGGGAAACAGGCTCCCTGCTGAGCAGAGAGCCCGATGCAGGGCTCGATCCCAGGACCCTGAGATCATGACCTGAGCCGAAGGCAGAGGCTTAACCCACTGAGCCACCCAAGTGCCCCTTAACTCTTAATTTTCTTCTAACCAGCTTCTCTCTCAGTTTTACCCACATCCCAAAGTGGAACCACCGTAACACACAGTTGCTTAAGCCAGATACCTGGCCATGGTCTTTAACTACCTCCTTCCCCTCACACCCATATCCAATCCTTTGGAAATTTCTGTCATTTTACTTTCAAGGTATATGTCAAATATCTTCCCTTCTGTATCCCTCTACTTCTACAACTCTAATTTAAGGTATCATTATCTCTCACCCAGATCACTGCTATGGCCTCCTGTGGGACCTCCCACTGCAGCTTCCTCCCATTCCTTCTCTGCACAGCCACCAGAATGATTTTATTTTAAACTAGAAATCAGATAATCCCTGCCCCCCATTATAAGGCCCTCCAGTGTTTTTTGGCTGGCTCGTTGGTTGGTTTTTAGTACACATAGTTGAAGTCCAGATTCTTCATCATGATCCCAAGATCCCCTGTGATCTGGTCTCTGTGCACATTTTTGACATCCTCTCAGCGCACAATCCCCTACTCTCATGCTGTTCCCATCTTCAGGGCCAGGAGCATGATGGGCCATTTCCCACTGGAGGGTCTTCAACCAGACTAATCTCTCCATTCTCCCTTATTCTTCACATGGCTTCTCCTTATGTCCTACATCACCTCAGCTTAAATCCCAACTATAGAGAAAACCTACCAGCCACCCTGTCCTTACATTACTATAATACCCTCTATCAAAAGGCCTTATTAGTTTTCTTCATAGCTTTTATGCTTATTAGTTTCCTATCATAGCTTTTTTAATGTTTTGTTTACATGTTTATCGACTCCATCACTACACTGTAAATTCCATGAGGGTAGGAACATTATCTGTCTAGCACCTAGCATACCTGGAGTATGTGCTGAATGAATAAATGGACAAACGAATGAATGGATGGATGAAATGAACAAATGAAAAGTATCTACTATGTGCTGGGTACATACAGAATTCCACATAGAACTTCTGGTTCTAGGCACGTGCCAGGTTTTCCTGCAGTGTGTTCATAATGCTGTTTCCTCTGCATGGAATAATCACACCTCATTCATCTGGCTGAAACTTCCCAGTTCAGTTAAGCCTCTCTTCCTCTTGGTAGCATTCTTTGACCTGCCTGCCCTACATTAACATCATGCCATATACATAGAGCTTCTCATATTTTATCTCCATCCCTACACTGCACGTTCTATAAGGCAGAGGTCACAACTACATTGTTTGCAGGCCAGTGCTAAGTGTAGTACTTTGAATATGGTAGGAACTCAGAGCAAATGTTGGGTATAAATATATTGTCTCATTCACTTTTATATTATTTCATTTAAATAACAAAAGAACCCGGTGGGGTGGGAACTATTACACCCATTTGATAGGTAAGTAAAACAGAGTCATAGGGAGATGAAATAAACTTGCTTAAAGGTATTTGGCAGTAAAATGGCAAAGCAAGGATTTAAATGAAGGTTGTTGGACACTAAACATATGCACTGTATTAGCATTCCAAGGTACACTATGAAGGATTTCTGACAAAAGGGAAAGAGAGTAATAAAAATAATATTTAAAAGCTTACCATGTGCCATTTTTGTGCTAAGTACTTAATATGAATTCTCCTAACTCCTGAGAAGCACTCAGTGAAATATGTATCTCTGTTTTATAGATGAGAAAGTTGAGTCTTAGTTTAACTTGCCTGAATTCTGGAGCCACTAAGTGGTGAAGCCAGGACATAAACCCAGGTTGATCTCCCTCCTAATCCCATACCCAATGTCACTTGAAGTATAGATAATGATTAGTTACCCTGAACAAAAGTGTCCACATTCACAAGGCTCACTTCTGAGCCACACCCACTACTCTGTTCATATTAATTAAAAATGCACATAGCTTGAATACATACTGATTTCCAGTTATTTGGACAACCTTTGAAAATCATCACATGGCCCTAGCCCAGGGTACTTTGGTAAACACACTCTGATACCTGGTGAAATAAGTAAAACAGAGAAGGATCATGATTTAAACTTCTCAGAGTCCATGACCTCTGTATCCTATTTAATAAAACAGAGAAATAAACCTTTGTGGTCATCCTCCATGTTTGAGGTTCTCACTCATGTTTCCATCAGTCCCTCTAAAGGAATTTTGTTCATTCCCCATCAATGGAAATTTTTGGTTGAAAATGTTATATTTGCATTACTTATCAAAATGAAGACTTTTTTAATTTTTATTTTTTCTGGTGGGTGAGGGTAGGAGGAATGGTAGTGATAACACCCATCCAGCAATTAGAAGACCTGACTGTTCGGCTAAGTAGCTGAGGGATTTAGAACCTGTCAGACTGCTTTGTTTCCTCTCTGGCCCTCAATCAGGGGATAATACTTAAAACAAATCTTAGGGGGATGTGATGAGGCTTAATTGGCCAGTATTTTTTAAATGCCTGGCAGAGAGTTCTGGTTGTTATGTAATATGCTCCTTCTCTCTCTCTCTGGGGCTCAAGTTCTCTCCTTGCCACATGAGTGGATGGATTAAACCGCATATTGTCTGTGCCAATCCTAATTCCAAAGGTCTGTGATATAGAAATGATGGAAGCAGCAGGCAAGAACGTTAGAAGAGTTACTGCACATATATCCAAGTATGGAAGGAGACTCATGAACATGATGATAAGTGGAAGACACAAAAGAATACCAAAGGAAACGTTTAAAGCTGAAAATCATTACACAGAAATGAAAAATTCATTAATGGCTTAACAACAGATTAAATACTGCAAAATAAAAGATTAACAAACTTGAAGAAACAGTGACAGAAGCTATCCAAAAATGGAACAAAAAGATAGAAAGACTGCCAGCAACAACAACAACAAAAAGAGTAGAGCCTCAGTGGGCTGTGGGATATCAAGCAGTCTAACCTATCTGCAACTGTACTATCAGAAGGAAAAGAGATTATAGGGCAGAGAACACATTTAAATTAATAATGGCAAAACTTTTTTACAAATTTGCTGAGAACTATAAACCTATAGAACCATACCAAGGTGGGTCATAATCAAATTGCTGGAAATCAGTAATAGAGAAAAAATTGTAAAAGCAGTCAATTTTTTAAAGATGACATATTACACAAAGAGGAAAACAGATTTTTCCTCAGAGACTATGCAAACCGAAAATAATGGAATGACATATTTAAAGTGATATGATAAAGGCAAAATAAAAACATCTTCAGGCCACTGAAAATGGAGAATTCAACACCAAAATTCATTCTGCATTGCAAGAAATGTCAGAGGAAGTTACTCAGTGAGAATAAAAATATCAGAAATCATATCATATTATTTGATAGTATCATATTATTTGAAAGTGGGCTGTGATAAATTAATGATATATATTGTAAATCTAAGAACAGTAACAACAAGAAAGCAGAATAGCTAATAAATCATTTAGAACTAGAAAAAATATTAAATCTAAATGATAAAAACCAGAATTAAAGAACAAACGGGACACATAGAAAACAAATAAAAAGGTGATAAACAAATGCAGAGTTATCAGTAATTACAATTTATGTAAATGGTATAAATACTGTGATTAAAAGACAGTGATTGTTAGACTAGATACTGAAGCAAAATTCATCTATGGGCTATCTACATGAAGCATACCTTGAAGTATGAAGAGTCAGATAAGTCAAAATAAAATAGTAGAAAAAACTCACCATGCAAACAATAATCATAAGAAAGCAAGAATAGTTATACTAATAATAGACTGCAGAACAAAACCCATTGCTATGGATAATGAGAGCCTTTCATAATGATAAGGAGGCAAGTCATCAAGAAGACATAATTATTCTAAATATAGATAGATGATAGGTAGGTAGGTAGATAGATAAACAGAGTTTGAAAACACGTGAAGCAAAAACTGTCTCTTTTTGCTTTCAGGAACTGAAAGGAGAAATAGACAAATCCACAAAGATAGCTGGAGACTGCAACATCCCTTCCTCAGTAATAAATAGAACAAGGAGATGAAAACTTGAGCAACATTAACAATCAGCTTAATTTAATGACTTAGCACTACATCCAACAACACAGAAATACACTCTTTTGAGTGCACACAATTATATTCACTAAGAGATCATATATTCTTTATCATAGAACAATCTCAAGAAATGAGAAGGACTGAAAATTGTTTAAACTTTTTTATCTGATGCACACTATTTTATTTAAGAATGTGATTTTCTTTAATTTCCTTTCTTTTTTTTAAAGATTTTATTTATTTATTTGACAGAGAGAGAGAGAGATCACAAGCAGGCCGAGAGGCAGGCAGTGGGGGGGCAGACTCCCTACTGAGCAGAGAGCCCTATGCGGGGCTTGATCCGAGGACCCTGAGATTATGACATGAGCCGAAGGCAGAGGCTTAACCCACTGAGCCACCCAGGCGCCCCGATTTTCTTTAATTTTCATGCAATCATTTTATATACATAAGTTTAAATTTATTTTACAAATAACATGATCATGCATATATTACATTTTTTAGAATTAGATTATTTCTTGCTCAACATTATCATTTAGTATTTGGAATTTTTAAAATTATTATTATTTTTTATCATGTTGTGTTAGTCACCATACAGTACGTCACTAGTTTTTGATGGAGTGTTCCAAGATTCATTGTTTACATATAACATCCAGTGTTCCATGCAATATATGTCCTCCTTAAGTTGTTTAAACTTTTTAAGGCAACACACATGCTAAAATGTATTATTTATATAAAAGATGTAATGAAGATCTATTGATACTTGAGACTGGATATTACAACCGGTTTTCATCATCACGATTTTATTTTATTTTCTTAAAGATTTACTTACTTATTTATTTGCCAGAGAGAGAGGGAGAGAGAGAGCGCACAAGTCGGGGAGCAGCAGGCAGAGTGGGAAGAAGAAGCAGGCTCCCACTGAGCAAGGAGCCCAGGGAGGGACTCGATCCCAGGACACTGGGATCATGAGTTGAGCTGAAGGCAGACACTTAACTGACTGAGCCACCTAGGTATCCTTCATCACCATTATTTTTAAATGTTTTTCTCAATCCCATATTTCTATTAGGGGTTGATAATAAGCATATGGTAAAGAAGAGCTCATAAAAATAAAAATATACCAAAAATTTTAAAAATTAAAAAAAAATTTTAAGTGTACCATTGAAAACATAAATGTATATCATCTGTTTTTCTCACTGTTAGGTTTTATATAAGATTTTATTTGGGGCAAAAAGTGTGACACTTAAGTTTTGTAAATGTTTGAAAGCACTGACCAAACTTGCTGATCCATGCCAACTGGCACATTATACATTTGTTCTATCTAATTTTTGTCAACCATCTGAGAGAATGGAAAGACCAAAATATGACAATAACAATCACACAACACCGCTGGCAGTAGCTTCCACTGAATGCTTGCTAAGTACCAGGCATTGTCTTAGGTACTTTCATCCATTTGTTTCTCTGAATTTCCTTCCATTTTACAGCTCAGAACACTTCCGTAACTTGCCTGAGATCACACCAACAGTCAATGTCAGGGCCATAATTCTAACCCAGTGAAATCATTTCACCATGTAATCTTCCATTTTCAAAGCCCGGGTCAGATAAACTGGCATTAGACACATAAGACCTCATGATTTCCTACTTCAGCATTTTGTGAAGTATTTAATTGGTTCTCTTTTGCCTTGACTTCAAATTTGCCTCTTCACTGGTCTGTCTTCTTTGATAAGTTCATCAAACATCAAGAAGCTTTGTTCATTTTCAAAAAGGATTACAATGATAAGTTTTATAATTAAAAGTATCTCAGCAGAAATTTCCTTTACCACTGTTCTCTTGCCTTTATCTTGTAATTATTAGAGGTGAATTTTCCGATTTTCCAAAAGTGTATTTGCTTTAAATACAAGTAGCAAATGAACTGCTTATAAAAAATGCCTTTCCCCCTCCTGATCTGTTACGTAAAGGAAATCTCTCTTGCTCTAGCATTTAAAAGCAATAATGATTCAAAATTAAATCACTCAACAAGAACTTGAATAAAATAGCTCAACTTAAAATCTTCAGTGTTTGGAGACAAGAACTGCTTTCAAACTACCCCAAAGCTAAAATAAGGGGCTGCTTAAGCACCATAACATATTTGATGTTAAGATATAAAAACCTGAAGCTAGGGTGGACAATTCAAGGAAATGAAATGAGCAAAATTGTAATGTACCTATGAAAATATCACTTCCATTCATTACCCTACAGCAAAAGGTAAACTCATTTTAAGAATGAAATGACCCAGCATCTCTATAGTCTCTCACCTTTCGCAAGATGATGTTATTAACATTACCTAATTGTATCTCCCCTCAAACACTATGAGATGGGAATTTTCAAGATTCACAAACAGATGAGTAGAGGTTAGCTGTCTGACATTACTCAAGAGAATTGTTATTTATTAAACCGCGTATACTTTATATCTAGGACCTTATTTCACATTCATCAGCTCTTATAAATGAGACATTTTTTTTTCTCATTTCCAGCTAGGGAACCTGAAGCTCAAAGAAATTAAGTGGTGCCCTCCAGATTGCCCAACTATCGTTATTAGATCTCAGATTAGATTAGACTGAGTGATTTGTATCTAGGTCCCTTGGACTCCAAGGACATGCTCTTTTCACTGTCCTGCACTCCTTCACTGGATTGGTAATAATATGAAAGACATCACATTCCATCCTAAAATCACCTGTTGCAAACATGAAAGTGTCTTGGCACCCCACTTAGTGATCCCTAGGTACAAATCTTGCAGAATTATGACCAACTCACCGGTTCACCTTCTCCTGAATGGTTACTCCAGCCTGACAAGTCATCAAAGACAAGATAAAGAAAGCAGCAGCAAACATCTCATCCACCCTATGTTACTTAGAATGCATAAAATTATTCAGAGATCTGGAGTCAAAGATGTCTTCAGACTGGGACCGGTAAGATCAATGTAATGTTTGGAACCAACAGAACTCGCTCAATTCTCATTGAGATGTGGTTAATTAGTGACTAGGGTATTGATTAGCCAAACACCCTAAAATCTCAGACACAAAGGCCACTGTCCTTCAGACCTTTTGAAAAATAATATCCATATGGTTGAGGAAAGGAGGATTTGCAGCCAATACCAATCTAGCAAAGAGATCTTATTTTCAGAATGAGGCAAAGCCAAATTAAGAGAGAGTCACGGAATTCACTCAGTCTTTGAGTGGCTCTTGGAACTACTAAAGTCAGATTGATTTGCTTTTTAAGACTGAAACAAGGCTAACACTGGTATATCAGCTTGGTCATAAACAGCTGCCCAAATGTAGAAAATGCTAATAGTTACATAAAGGTTCTACAATGTGTTGCCAACATCGGGAGCCTGAGAGCTGTCGTAAATGAATGGACTTTCTGCTTTTCATCCACATATTAGATATGAAGACCCAGCATATTTGTGTCTTGAGGGGACCAGATGTCTTCCATAGACATCTCCAGAAACATTCTTTAGAATTACAGTGACAGCTACACAGCTGCACCAATGATCTCATACCTACATACATTCTCTTACTCTTCCAGACATTTTCATAAATTAATTAAATAAGTAGGGATGGAGAGACAGGAATAACTGAACATGTGGCAGGCATGTCATATATCTTATTTTGCTGAGCCCTCACAAGTCGATGATAGAGGAATGATTAATTTCATTTTGCAGTTGAAGAAATGATGGTTCAGAGAAGCTAAGTAACTTGCCCAAAGGATGTACAGCCATCTTGATCTCTTTGGGAATATTTAAATTCTCTCATTAGCAGGATGACCTGGTAGTATCATTATTCATCTCAAATAAAGTTATGAAAAATTTTAATGAACACCTTGTATGCTTAAGAAATATTTAATTGCGGAGATTTTAATAAGGCACTCAGTTGGTTTTGCCTCTATCTTTTCAGACATTTAGGCAAGCATTTGGCAGAAGTGGAGACTGTTATGGGTCCTAAAAAACACGCTGAGGTCCCTGATTTCTGTGTCTTTCTCCCATGTGTGAAGGAACTTTTGAGTGATCTGAGAGAAAATCAGAGGCCCACTAGGAGTCTGTAACAGTGGTGTCAATGAGGAGTGATTTTGCCCTCGAGAGAACATTTGGTAATATCCAGAAACTTTTATGGTTTTCACAACTTTGGAGGTTGTGCTCCTGGCACGCAGTGGGTGCTAAACATCCTACAAAGCATGGGACAGCACCCCACCCCCGGGCCCAACGAGGGATTATCTGGCCCCAAATGTCAATAGTGTCAAAGTTGGGAAACACTGCCCAGCAGAAAAGCTGGTCTGCTTTCCCCTGATACCTGGGATTCTGGTGAATTCATTTTCTTCTTTTTACATGTAAATAACATCATATTTCTTCCCGGAACAGCTCCTTATTGAGATTTCCCTCTTGCCTTTTCTCTTCACCCAAGAATTTAGTGGCCTTCAGGGCTCTTCCTTAACCACTATTCACCTCTCTCACCCCACACCCCTCAACATGGTCCCTTAAATTCTGTCATATTTCCTCTGCAATGTTTTTCCTCCAAAGCTTCTCTCCTTCATTCTTACCCTTGGATCCATTCCATGGCCTGGGGTCTTCCTGAAACTATCACGACAGACTCCTAGTGGGCCTCTGTTTTTCTCCTCAGACTAGACCTGCCTGTGCATTACCACTGGACTCATCATCAAGAAGACAGCTCCTAACAACCTAAATCTCCTGCTCAGAAACCTTCAGTGGCTCCCCCATCGTCTATCAAATTAGAAGTCCAAATTCCTCCACACATGGGTCCAAAGCCATCTTTGCAATCTTCATCAACCATCACCCTCAAATTATTCCTGACATTCTATGCTAGATTCTCCTGACCTTCCTCACACTTTCTCACTGCTGTGACTTTGCCCATGCTGGACCCTTACCTGAACTACCTTTATCCATCCTCTTGTACCCTTCTGCCAAGTGTCTTCTCAAATAGCATGCCCACCATGGATCCTTGGCTGATGGTCCCATCTGGAAGGTAACTCCACGTTATCTTAGAACCTTGCAAATATATACCAGCATTTTCCAGTTTTGATTCATACTATGTTCTTCTAGGAGCATGGGGTACATCTCAGTAATGACAGTTTCTCTAGGATAAATCCTGTGTCTGATCCTTCTCTGTAATCACCCATATCACTTAACACTGAATCTTTAATAAGAAATAGTATTTGATGGCTATCAGACACATGAAAAAATGTTCATCATCACTAGCCATCAGGGAGATTCAAATTAAAAGCACATTGAGATACCACCTCACACCAGTTAAAATGGCCAAAATTAGCAAGACAGGAAACAACGTGTGTTGGAGAGGATGTGGAGAAAGGGGAACCCTCTTACACTGTTGGTGGGAATGTAAGTTGGTGTAGCCACTCTGGAGAACAGTGTGGAGGTTCCTCAAGAAGTTAAAAATAGAGCTTCCCTATGACCCTGCAATTGCGCTACTGGGTATTTACCCCAAAGATACAGATGTGGTGAAAAGAAGGGCCATCTGTACCCCAATGTTTATAGCAGCAATGGCCACGGTCGCCAAACTGTGGAAAGAACCAAGATGCC
>PISX010027433.1:0-22751 GCA_004024625.1 Mellivora capensis | reverse complement strand
TGCACCCGAATGTTTATAGCAGCAATGTCTACAATAGCCAAACTATGGAAAGAGCCTAGATGTCCATCAACAGATGAATGGATAAAGAAGATGTGGTATATATACACGATGGAATACTATGCAGCCATCAAAAGAAATGAAATCTTGCCATTCGCAACGACGTGGGTGGAACTAAAGGGTATCATGCTTAGTGAAATAAGTCAATCAGAGAAAGACAACTATCATATGATATCCCTGATATGAGGAAGTGGAGATGCAACATGGGGGACTAGGGGGGTAGAAAAAGAAGAAAAGAAACAAGATGGGAATGGGAGGGAGACAAACCACAAGTAACTCTTAATCTCACAAAACAAACTGAGGGTTGCTGGGGGGAGGGGGTCGGGAAAGGGGGGTGGGGTAATGGACATTGGGGAGGGTATGTGCTATGGTTAGTGCTGTGAAGTGTGTAAACCTGGCGATTCACAGACATGTACCCCTGGGGATAAAAATGTGTTTATAAAAAATAAAAAAATTAAAAAAAGAAAAAGAATTACTTTTACATGGGGATTGTCAGTCCTGGATAACAAAGTGTAAATATCTTCCTGACTTGTAAGACTTTTACTTTCTACATCTAGTTTACCTTCTAAGTATAAAGAAATGAAAATAATCCATTTTAATTGGATAGATTTTTTTTTAAAAAAGGTTTTATTTATTTACTTGACAGACAGAGATTACAAGTAGGCAGAGAGGCAGGCAGAGAGAGAAAGGAGGAAGGAGGCTCCCTGATGAGCAGAGAGCCTGACGCAGGGCTCCCTCCCAGGACCCTGAGACCATGACCTGAGCCAAAGGCAGAGTCTTAACCCACCGAGCCACCCAGGCGCCCCAGGATGGATATCTTTTACAACCTCTTCAGTCAACTGGTAATTGTTTCCTGTTCAACTGTCAGATTTCATTTCGGTATTTACAAGGATTTTTTGGATGCAGGAAACAGAAAACCCAAATACAAATGATAAGGATTTTTTTTTTCTCCTATAAAGCAGCCCCAAGGCAGGGTGAGCCCCAAGCCAGCTAATTCATTCAGCAGTTCTTTGATGTTAACAGCCCAGACCCTCTCTGCCTCCCTGCCCTGCCATCCTTAGTGTTCTCAGTATGGCAGGCTTGTCCTCAAGGTGACAAAATGCCTACAGCCCTTATAAGCACTGCACCCAGATAGAACAACATCCAGAGGCAGGAAAAGAGGAAATGCTTTGTGTCTCTTAAAAACAATGAATCTTTTTCAGACATCTCCATCAGAATTCCTCCCATTTCTTATTGAACAGTGTTGGGTCATAGGCTTGAGCCTAAATCTATCACCGGCAGGGATCTTGTTGCACTGTAATTGGCTCAGCAGCATCAGGTCTTCCCCCCTAGGGCCAGGGTTAGGCCTGCCTCCCGAAAGGACATGACTTTTTGGGGGGAGGATGAGCCCTGAGCAGATAGGGGCTCTGTTAGGAAGAGGAAAGTTCTGACTGTGGGAATGGGTGGGTTGGAGGGCTGGAGGGAAACCAATAGTGTCTCTCTAGGCCACTCTTACTTTTTAGTTGAAATGCTGTGGAGAATATCTATGGAAGTAAATCACCAATTATGGTAAAATTTTGGGTACGTGTATATTTTTAGGGAATAATTTAAAAATTTGCCCTCTAAGTGGTATATACAACATGGCTATAATGTAGACAAGAAACAAAACTATCAGCAAAGCTAAAAGTTGAGTTTGGTTCACTTTTTGCAAGAAGGAATATATAGTTTAGGCTCAGTATGCTTCCAGAATCATTATGCCAGGGCTCTATGGGCCTTTTCCTTCTCTTGGGCCAGCCTGGTGGTGCTTGGGCGTACAGGCACATGTGTATCTGCTGTTGGCCCTGGAGAGGACTGCAAATTGGATGAACAGTGTGGATGGGGCTCACTTGTATGGTGGGGTGAAAGCCTGATTCGCTTGGTTGCTTGCTTGGGTGGGTTTAAAGTGTTTATTTTTATTTTATTATATATCACAAGTTACATATTTAGAAACTTATTCTTTCACATATGTATTAATTATTTAAAACAATTTAAGAAATCCTTTTTTATGTCTAGCACATGGCCTGTATGCACATAAGTACATTCAATTGATTCA
Organism: Mellivora capensis; assembly: GCA_004024625.1. Lineage (NCBI taxonomy): Eukaryota > Metazoa > Chordata > Mammalia > Carnivora > Mustelidae > Mellivora > Mellivora capensis. The sequence goes on along the minus strand of PISX010027433.1, from coordinate 20,623 downwards.
AGATCAAAACTGAGACTGGGGTTCTCGAGTGAATATGGAAAGAGGGAAGGGAGGGCATTAAGGGGTGGTTAGTGCAAGGACTGATTAAAAAGATGGGCTGTGGAAACCAAATAGGGAAAAAAGAAGTGAAGACTTAAGGAGCCTATATAGATAGTGACAGATGGTGGGGTCTTTGGGTTCAAGGACCTGGTAGGATTGAAGAGTTGGAATTCACTTTCTAGAAGGGCAAGCAGGGAGAAGGGGAAATGGTGGGTGACAGGCGAGAGGAACAAAACTGGGACCCCAGATGAGGTGACAAGCAGTGTCTGGGTCTAAGCTGTGCTATGGGCAGGCACAGTGGGAGAGGGGGTGGAGGACAGCCTCGTTGGGGTGTGGAAGTCAGGAATGACCTTTGTGAATGCTGAAATCAGTGCTAGTTACTGATTTCAGTAACTAGAAAGAGTGAGCCAGGCCCTGAAATCTTCTGAGAACGTGCTGGGATGAGTAAAAGACCTTGTGCAGCTCTGGCGGGTGGGCTAGTTAGCATGCAGACTGGTTGTGGGAATAGCAAAGAAGTGTTGGTGTGCGTGAGGGAAGTACTGCCATGGTCTGGATATTGTAGTGGGGAGCAGGGAGGATGCCGACCTCGTCTTAGGCCCTGCAGTATGTGGTGTAGGAATAGTGAAAGGCTTACCTGACTGTCTAGGGGGAAGCAGCCCCTCAAGGGACTCCAGGTTTTAGGTAGAGCCAGAAGGGATGTGGTGCAGGAGAGGAGATTTGGGAAGCTTTTTTGGACCTAGGGCATGGAAGCGTTGTGGTTAGGAAGCTAGAGTGAGTTTAGGTGATGCCCAGAGCCATGTGGAAGTGATAGTCAGAGATATGGATCTTATGGGAAACTTGGATTTCTAGAGACATGTATGGAAACTAGGGTGGAAGGCCAGAGGGGACATCCCTGGTTTGTGCCTAGTCTAATGGTTGTCTATTTATTGAGTCTGGTGTCAGGCGTCTTGTGGGGAGGTGAGGAATGTGGGCAGGGTGTTGGGCACCAGGAAGGGGAGCATCTCCTTATGTTGGCATGGGGTGGAGTAAGAGTTATCTTCAGTACCTTATTGCTTAACTTTTGGATGACATCCAATGATGTTTATACCTAAAAGTGGATGTGGATTGAAAACATGGCACTTGAGAGAGTTTTTCTGGAATTTGAAGTCTCCATGGCGTCAGAAAAAGTGTGCTTGCAGGTGGTCTTTTCTCTTTGAGTTCTTATAGCTTTCCAGAACTTCTAGAAATAATTTTGCATGGTGGGGTATTGGGTGGGTGTGGGGGTCACGCCAGGTGTCCTTACCTGCAAGCTGACTTTGAGGGATGACTAGGCCAAACTCCTGTTCACCCTTTTCCACCAGACTTCTCCCACCATGTCCTTGACCACATCTCCTTTCACAGCCCTAATGGACTGGGGCTGAACCTTTCATCTGCTAGGTAGTATTTCATCCACACCAGGATTTTGCATTTGCATATAATCGGTACAAGGGACATTTTTAGATCTGTAAATAGATGCATTCTGCAGATGTATATTTCTCTTTCATAATAATGATGCTGATAAAAGTGTTGATTTACCACCGAAGCACAATCACCATACCTGCTGTCTTATGACCTGATTACTTGCTGAGTCTCTAAAGGGCTTCACTGAGTGGATTTTACCTCCTTACCAGGTATGAAGCTCCAGGTTATTCATATGCCCTCGGCACAGTATACCACACACACAGATCTAAGGTCTCCTGGCCAGTGTCAGCAAAAGGAGTCTTGCCTGCACCCTGGTTCACATGGATTACCATTGACAGAAAGTTTGTATCAATGGGCAGCATCTGTTATTCAGATCCATTTTTTCTGCTTTTCCTTATAATGTTATCCTTGGGGGTATCTCTTCATGGGCTTGCTGTCCTTCATGGCCAGTGAAGGTGCTTGGTGATGAGTTTCTTCTTGCTCATCAACATTTCCACAATAATGTTGAATAACAGCCCCTCCCAAACCTCATGGCTTACATAGGTCTTACAGGAACAAGTGTCTGTTTTTCTTCCTCACCAGTCTCCATTGGTTGGGGTGGTTCTGCCTCTGGCTGCCGGTTACGTGGGGTTGGCTCCACTGTGGGCTGGGTCCAGCTCTGCTCTAGGAGTTTCCTCATATTCCTTAGAGCAGAGACTGCTTGAGGTTCTCCAGCCACCACTGGGTCATATTTCTAAGGACTGGTTGCCCCAAATCATTTAAGGGTGTACATCACCCAAAGGTGTGCCTTCAGGTAAAGAAGAATTTGTGGCATTTTTACAAATTACCACAGAGGGAAAGAGGACTAAGGCAGTTGTTAGAAGGTGAAATCACCAGAGTCATATTAGCTTTTAAGTAACCGGGCATTACTGCTGACATTTATCATTGTCAGTGTTTTCTGTCTTGTGTCTGATTAGTTTATTTCCTTGTTCTCACTGTTCTAAATTATGTTTTAAGTTGTCAAGTTCACCTTCAATGTTTATTTCCTCTTTTCTCTATAACAGTCTAAAATCTTGAGTATCATGCTTTCAGTGCCATTGTCTAGGGAATTTGGGTAAACTAGTAAATAAGTAAATGATACTATCTTCATTTACACATGGATGTTTAGGCAGGGCTGGGAAGGCTCTTAGTTCTCTGGGTGGGGGAGGATGTGGAGCAGGAGGAATAGAGCCATAGGAAGGCCTGGGGGGTCATTCCCTACTAGGGAAAAACTGAACTGGGCTCCTTGTTCCTTTTGAGGGTTTCCTCTGGGGCTCCCAAGTGGGGTAAGGATCCTTCCCCTTCCTTTGGTGCTTCCTGGGGTCTGCTGGAGCTGGTTTTCGTGAGGCTCTGTTATGATCCTCTCAATTAAAAAGGAGTCAAAATGGTATTGAAAAAGAGTATATGTGAAGGGAAATGGAGGGATAATCCCACTGCTTTCATAGGTTTGTTTGTTGGTAGTGCTTATTGCTTTATTGGGATCAAGTGCATTTAATAAGGCCATTAAGTGTATGAGTTTCATGAGTCATTGAGTTTTATGGCTTCACAGGTAGGTGAAGCTGGTTATTCCCACCTAGTGAGATGGCCTTTGTCAAGAACTAGGCTATTATAATACAACTAATACAACTAACCTTTGTGTAATGTGGACTGTACTCTGACATGCTCATTTTATCCCCCCAGCAGTCCTGTGATATAGGAACCATTGTTGACCCCATTTCTGACTTTGTAATTGAGGCAGAGTGCTTCAAAAACTTGTCCAACAGCTATGTATAGAAGAATGAAACTTGACCATTCTCTTATACCATACACAAAGATAAACTCAAAATGGATAAAAGAGCTCAATATGTGGCAGGAATCTATCAAAGTCCTAGAGGAGAACGTAGGCTGTAACCACTTTGACACTGGCCACAGCAACTTCTTTCAATACTCAAAGGCAAAGGACTCAAAAGCAATAAAGAACTTTTGGGATTTCATCAAGATCAAAAGCTTCTGCACAGCAAAGGAAACAGTCAACAAAACAAAGAGACAGCCCACGGAATGGGAGAAGATATTTGCAAATGACACTACAGACAAAGGGCTGATATCCAAAGATCTATAAAGAACTCCTCAAACTCAACAAACAAAACAGATAATCATGTCAAAAAATGGGCACAAGACATGAACAGACACTTCTCCAAAGAAGACATACAAATGGCTAACAGACACTTGAAAAAATGTTCATCATCACTAGCCATCAGGGAGATTCAAATCAAAACCACATTGAGATATCTCCTTACACCAATTAGAATGACCAAAAACTGCAAGTGTTGGAGATGATGTGGGGAAAGGGGAACCCTCTTACACTGTTGGTGGTAATCCAAGTTGGTACAGCCACTTTGGAAAACAGTGTGGAGATTCCTTAAGAAATTAAAAATAGAGCTACCCTGTGACCCTGCAATTGCACTACTGGGTATTTACCCCAAAGATAAAGATGTAGGAACAGAAGGGCCATCTGTATTCCATTATTCATAGCAGCAATGGCCAGAGTCACCAAACTGTGAATAGAGTCAAGATGCTCTTCAACAGACGAATGGATAAAGAAGATATGGTCCATGTATACAATGGAGTATTATGCCTCCATCAGAAAGAATGAATACCCAACTTCCGTATCAACGTGGATGGGACTGGAGGAGATTATGCTGAGTGAAGTAAGTCAAGCAGAGAGAGTGAATTCTCATATGGTTTCACTTACTTGTGGAGCATAAGGAATAATACGGAGGACATGGGGAGATGGAGAGAAGTGAGTTGGGGGAAATCAGAGGGGGAGACAAACCATGAGAGATTGTGGACTCTTAGAAACAAACTGAGGGTTTTGGAGAAGTTGGGGGTGAGGAGATGGGTGAGCCATCCCATATTGCATGGAGCACTGGGTGTGGCGCATAAACAATGAATCTTGGAACACTGAAAAAAATAAAATTACAAAAAAACCCAAATAAACGGAAATAACCCACATTGAGATACCACCTTACACCAGTTAGAATGGCCAAAATTAACAAGATAGTAAGCAACAAGTGTTGGAGAGGATGTGGAGAAAGGGGAACCCTCTTATACTGTTGGTGGGAATGCAAGTTGGTGCAGCCATTTTGGAAAACATTTGTGGAGATTCCTTAGGAAATTAAAAATAGAGCTACCCTATGACCCTGAAACTGTACTACTAGCTATTTACCCCAAAGATACAGATGTAGTGAACAGAACGGCCATCTGTACCCCAGTGTTCATAGCAGCAATTGCCAGAGTCACCAAACTGTGGAAAGAGCCAAGATGCTTTTCAACAGATAAATGGATAAAGAAGATGTGGTCTATATATAAAATGGAGTATTATGCCTCCATCAGAAAGGATGAATACCCAACTTTTGTATCAACATGCACGGGATTAGAGGAGATTATGCTGAGTGAAATAAGTCAAGCAGAGAGAGTGAATTATCATATGGTTTCACTTGTGGAGCATAAGGAACAGCGCAGAGGATATTGGGTGAAGGAGAGGAAAAATTAGTTGGGGGAAATCAAAGGGAGAGACAAACCATGAGAGAGTGTGGACCCTTTTAGAAACAAACTGAGGGATTTGGAGGGGAAGGGAATGGGAGGTAGGGAGGGCCTGGTGGTGGGTGTTGAGGAGGGCACATATTTCATGGAGCACTGGGTGTGGTGCATAAACAATGAATCTTGGAACACTGAAAAACAAAAAGAAAAAAAAAAAAAAACTTGTCCAAGACCCTGTAGCTTCTGGACTTTACTCAGGCAGTCTGCTCTGGATGTTTTGTCCTCAACCTTTGCTATTGCCTCTCAGCTAGATAGAGAGAAATAATTATCAACAAGAGGTTTTAGCTGGTGTGTGTGGTTTATAGATTATTTTTGAGATAAAGTGGGAAAATAATAGAAACAGTATGTTGGCTCTTGGTTGGTGGTAAAGGAGAATGAGAAATTAAAGATTTCCTTAAAAAATTCAGGAATGACCCCTAGCCCTGTAAAGCTATCAGCTGGTTGTTTCTCTGTGGTTAGTTTGAATGTACTTCTCTGGGCATTGTGATGATAGTTAAGGCAGTGTGCTAGTGTCTGTGAAGGCTGAAAATCACCACCTCAAAGGCAGTTTGTGGCCTGGGCTCTGTTGTTCAGCACTCTTCCCTCCTCTCTTTTGCTTACTGTTCACTGTGAGTGCTGGGGTGCTTCTCAGGACTCCTCCTTGGAGAAATTGGCAGTTCCCATTTTCAGTGCCACTCACTCCCCTCATTTCTCACATGTCTATTTATCTTCCTGTTCTTTTTTATTTGGCTCTCCTTTACATCCCCAAGGTAATGATTATTTTCATATATTCCTGACCTGATTTCTGTTTTGATTTATTCCCCCTTGTCTCTGTGACCTTTGTGTGGTTCAGATTTGAGTTGGGAGACCAGATGGGAGTTGTACCCACATCTCTGACTGTGGTACCTTGGGCAAGTCACATAGAACCTGTGGTTTCTTTATGTCAATCACATCTGCCCCACCTACCTCACAGGATTATGAGTGAGGGTCCAGTAAAAGAAATTCCTGAAAGTGTCTTATAAAGCATAAATATATAACATTAATTAATCTTCCCACCTTCTCCAAGTGGCTTTGTCTACTCCATGCTTTGATGCCTTGCATCAGCTTTGGCCATGGTGCCTTTTGTGCTACTTGTTTCCTTCTATACCCTTGAAGCCCGTGTCTTACTGTCTTTGAATTTCCTAGCACTTGGCTCAAGGCAAGTTGGTATGGGTACTGGCTCAGTCATGTTCAAATGAAAGTTCAAAAGAAAGTCTATCTAGGGATATTTCTGGTCATAGTTGTTTTTGTTTGTTTTTCATTGTTGTTGTTCATTGTTTTGTCTGAATGAAGCCTTCTTCTTCTTCTTCTCTATGCTTCTTGAAGTTAGCCCTGTTAAAAATCAACCCTTTCTTCCTTTCTTGTTTTCCCTTGTGCAGGATGCTAAATTACAGTATCTGTGGTCTCCTTTTCCAAGGTCTAGGCTTACTTTTAAAGAGTCACCTGATGAGTCTTACTTTTAAACAGTCAGTTTAAATTTTCAAATCAGTCCTTTCAGCTATTGAATTAGAGATATAAAATATTTAATATTGATTGTTTATTCATTTAACAAATACACCTTCAGTATCTTTTGGATACCAAACTCTGTTCCTGGGGCTAGGAATAGAGCCATGAACAAATCGGATGAGCTTCTTGCCCTTATGTAGCTTCCATTCTGGTTAGTGGAGTGATAGTCAGTGAAGAAGGGAAATGAATAAATGAGAGAATTTCAATGAATCTTAAGTGCTGTAGTAGGAAGAAATTATGTGAAGAGGACTCCTAGACCAGGAAGCAGTCCTCATATTTATAAATAAAACTGAGTATGTTATACATGTTATGCTCTTAATTTCTTGTGTATCAGGTTACCTGAAAGGTATCTAATGGTCTTGATGGTGAGTACTTGAAGCTCTGTCCCATCCATTCCCTCATCCACAAGAAAGATAGTGAATGGCTGAGGAGGAAGGCGGCTATTACCTGGACTTTTGGTTTCATGAGAGCACCTCAGTCTGTATGAGTGTTCCTCAACCTTAACTCGAACCCTCTTTGTTCAGGTTGCTCTATTTGAGTACCCTTGATGGACTAGTGGGGATCCAGGGAAGATGAGGGAGTCATCGATCATCCAGTAACCTCACTGTGTCATCTTGCTGTGTCAGTCCACCTACATCCTCAATGCCAGGGAAACTGCTTGCTTGCTTATGACATTGTGTGTCCAAGGCCTGTTCACTGGTGAGCAGTCAGGCATCCAGCCATTACAGAGTCTGTGAAGGCAGAAGGCAGGGCAATTGGATGGCATGTGAAGCGTGAAATAGGGGGCACTTTTAGATTTCTTTGAAGAGGTATTGTGTGATCCCAGTTCTGAAGGATGAGAGAGGGGAGGAACTCTGTGGGGCTCTGGGGTTGGGGGCAGCATACTAGAGGTGGCCCAAATGGAGAATGTGTTTGAGAAGCTCAGGGAATAGAAAGAAGCCGTGGTGGCTGGAGTGTGGGGTGTGAAGGACGAATGCTGTGAAATGAAATTGGCATTGAATGGAGGAAACTACATAGGGCCTTGTAGGCTGTGGTCACGAGTTTGGATTGTAAGAACTATTGGAGGTCACTGGGAGGTTTTGAGTGAAGAAGGACTGGGTTTGATTTACAGTGTCCAGTCTTTCTGCTGACTGAATGGTGGAGGATGGCCAATGGAGGGGAGGAGCAGAAGCAGGAGCCCAGGCAGAGGGCATATTGCTGCCTGGGTGAGGATTCATGGTGACATATGCCAGGCAGGGCCGTGGAGGGCATGAAGTCCCCAGGGCTGGAGCATGTTAGAGGTGGAACTGCCACCCCGGAGATGGGCTGTAAAGGAGTGAGAAGAACCTGGGACAATGAGCAGCTGGATGGCTGGTGGGGCCTGAGGGAAGAACAGAGTTTGAGGGGACATGTCATTTGGACATGTTTGATTTGAGGAGACTTGTAGACCCTCCTGTGGAGAAATTCAACTGGCAGCAGGCTTTGAGAGTCGAGCTTGCAGGGTGAAATCTGGAGTCCTCAACAGAGGGGTGAAATCTCTTCTAGATAGTCCCCAGGATTTGAAAGTGGGTGAGGCCATTTCTTTCCTATATGCCTATAGGCATATGATGTAGTTAATGGCATCATATGCCTATAGGCATGTGATCTAGTTTATGGTTTGCATGTTGTGGCCATTATCCTATCGTTGTTATATGTTATATATGTTAATGTACATATATGTTACAGGCTATTTCTTTTATTCAACTCATTCAAGAAGATACTGAACTAGATAAATACTATGCTAGATGCAGGGGACATAATGACGCATGGGATGGACTGGGGGTTCTGTAGGGTTGGTGGTATCTCTAACAGAAATCAGATCATTCCTTCAGAATTAAGTCAATAATTCCATTGGGAGGGATTCCATCAGGAATGAAGTGAAGTGAGATGTGTTTTATGACCCAGGGAGAACCAGCCAATGGGGCCATAGCAGAGGCACTGACCTAGTCTCTGGGTAGGCTGGTGGTGTTTCAGCAACCAGTGAGTGCCAGTAGGAGCTGACTGGTGAAATATGCTTCAGAGGAAATGGGTGGATGGGCTAGCAGTTCATACTGGAGTGAAAATGAACAGAATCCTTTCTTGGAACCACACATTCTGTGAAAGACTCTCAAGGATTCCTTGGCAAGATCACATAGCTCATAAGAATGATAATACTAGTTGCATTGCTACCTGCATTCATGCAGGTAAATTTGTTAGTTACTAGGAACTTCCACTGCTCTGTGTGCTTATTTGGGGTCAGAAAATATAATGTGAAATTGGCAGCTGATATGACTTTACAAACACCTTCTGTGCATTATTTCAAAGAACCAAAGAACCAGGTCAGTTTTTTGTTAGTTGTTGTTTGTTTGTTTCTTTGCTTTCTAATGAAAAGCCCTATATGGTTCTCAGAGGAAAACAACTCCTTAGATTCACCAGCGTTAGTGTTAAGTTTATAGAACTTAAATATAGTAATGGATGTGTTCACATCTAGTCACAGTATTAGGACCCCAACATTCAGTTGAATCCACTTTATCAATAGACTGAATAGATGTACATTTGTTTCTTGAGTAATCCCTGCAGAATTTAAAGAAGCTGTTCTTAATTTTCTCAAGATGACTAGTGTATTCTTCCCAAGAGCTAACACCCTGGTCAGGACCCTGTTGTAAATGGTACAGACAACCTGTTGGCTAAGGAAAATGTACAAAGGTGTATTGACAGTGACTGAGTACTCCAACCAGAGTTATGAGGGATAATTGGGCCCCTGGATGAAGTGGCTGTGTTGCTGCTGGGCCCCAACAGTTATTGCTGGGCTAAGCTCCCTGCACAACCTGCCTTTCTAGCCGTGGTCCTGGTTGAGGAGCCCTAGTGCAACAGGGAGAAACACTGCTCAGGGCAACTCTAGGAACATGTGGCGGACCTCCCTGCATCCAAATAGGAGTGGAACAGCTCTCCTGGGAGCTGGAGGGAAGGCTTTGACCAGTGGCCCAGGTGGAAGTGGGCGGGTATGCTAGGCAGTGCCTGTCAGTTCTCTTGAGCTGGTCTCAGGCCAGCTGAGGGAAAGAGAGACTGGACCATGTGTGACTCCAGTAGCAGAATTGTTTTTCAGATGGACAAACCTATCCCTCTTTATGGCCTATGTAAAAGCCACCTCTTCCATGAACTTCTGTTCCCCACCCTCAACAGGAGGACATCTTGTTCCTCCCCAGACCTGTACTAGCCTCTATCTAGGCTTCTAGCTCCTCTTTGAATGCTGTGCCCCCATGGCTCTTAGGCCCTAGAATCAGTCTTCTGGAGGGGTCTGCCTATGGAGGAGGGGCCCCAGGCCAACTGAGATCTCTTTGTGGACAACAAATGGATGGGGATACTATTTTTGTTGTTCTGTTTTGTCTCATAGTGACTAGTTTTTATTTTCCTTCATTTCTGAAAAGGTTGTTTGTGAATTACAATAGTTATATAAGATTATTGTCATAATGGTAACTTTTTCTTTTCAGATAATGTGGATGCAAGTGATCTTAAACAGTTTTTTGAGACCAACTATTCTCAGATATATTTCATCTTCTATGAAAATTTTATAACACTGGAAAACAGTTTGAAATTAAAAGGTAAGCATTTCTACAATTTTTTTTTTATATACACAAAGGTTTTTTAAAATTTTTTTGTTTTTTTGTTTTTTTTAAGGTTCAGAAAGTTTTAGACGTTGTATGTTCATTAGCCACAAGTTATATGCTTTTAAGCTTCCTTTCTTGCCAGATTCTTAGCAATGCTGGGAGATTGCAGTGGTAGTTAGTATCTTTGTTTCCTTGGAACGTTCTCTCATACAGCTGTTAATTGAACAACAAATGGCTACAGGGAAAATGGAAGGAGAAAGCCACAGAAGGCATGAATTCCACAGAAATAATTTACTTCAAAAGAAAGACATAAAAGTAGTATGTGTGCACTATAAAAAAAAATTCAGACTGCACTATAGGGTTTGAAATGAGGAGCCTGGATGGCCCAGTTGATTAAGTGTGTGCCTATGGCTTGGGTCATGATCCCAGGGTCCTGGGATCAAGCCCCAGATTCTGGCTTTCTGCTTAGCAGGGAGCCAACTTCTCCTTCTCCATCTGCCTGGTGCTCTCTCTCTGTTCTCTCTCCCTCTGTCCAATAAATAAAATCTTTAAAAAAAAAATAAAGTGTTACCTCACAATGAAGGAAAGAATAAGGAGCCCTTGAGAAGAAGCCTTGGATGTATTGAGGGTGGCTGTTAAATGAGTAGTTGTTAATCAAAGTTTGAAGGAAGAGGAAAGAAAATGTCCAGAAAAAGAAAGGTTTTCTTTACAATTCTTATCTGTAATAAAACTTGGAACTATTAAAAAAAAATAAAGTGTTTGAAATGAAAATTGAAGCATATGTTTTTGCCCAGGTCCCAGTCCTTCTCTGCATGCATTTTTTTCTGTATGTGTTATTTTTTTAAAAAAGATTTTATTTATTTATTTGATAGACACACAGGGAGAGAGGGAACACAGCAGGGGGAGTGGGAGAAAGAGAAGCAGTCTTTCTGCTGAGCAGAGAACCAGATGAGGGGCTTGATCCCAGAATCCTGGGATCATGACCTGAGCTGAAGGCAGATGCTTAACAACTGAGCCACCCAGGCACCCCATATGTATTATTAATGTATTATGTTTATGGTTATACCCTAATATAAAATATTCTTTGAAAAATCAAACCAATAATGTCACACTGCACAATCTGCTCAGTATTTAGATGACAGGATAGTGTAGCCTGGGGAGCCAGACTGGGTTTGGATCCTGGCCCTTTCCTTTTAGCTGTTTCTCCTTGGGAAAGCTACTTCACCTCTCTCTGACTCAGCTTCCTTCTGTTGGCATCAAACAGGTTAGCATGTATCCTGGGATTTCAGGACAGAGTATGGCACATAGTATGTGCTCAGTAAATATTAGCTGCTGTCACCCTCTTATTTCATAGAGCTGTGGGGATTCCAATAGATCAGGAGTACACAGCTTACAGCTGGCTGCTTGTTTGTACAAATAAGTTGTTGGACACAGCCATCCCCAGTGCATGTATGTGTTCCCCATGGCTGCTTGGGTGATTATAGGAGGGGCCTCTAGAGCCTAAAATACAGACTGCCGGCCCTTGCGAGAAACGGTTTGCTGCTTCCTAAGTTAGATGCTCAATGGCAAGCCACTTAGCGCAGGTCCGCAGCACCTAGACCGGACAATCAATGTAACTGGCTGCCGTAGGTTTTGTAGTTTCTATGATTGTCACCCTCAAAAGGACAGTGCACATGGCCTGAAGACATGCATGGCTTTTCGAAGTTATGACTGCTCTGTGCCTCTTCACATCAAAAAAGCTAGAACTCTTTCTTTGCTTCTGCTGTGTCTTCCCTCATAGTGTGAGCTTGTATGTAACTAATTGAGAAAGGAATATATTGCCTTCCACAGGCTGACGGTGACTTGGACAACGTGGAAGCTGTGTTTAAACAGCTAGCGAGGAGCGGCTCTTTTTGATGTGGACTCAGGCGGTGTGGCCTGGGTGTCTGTCTACATTCCTGACACAGATTCCTTGCTACCCCCTGGTAGTTTTTGAGTAAATGAGTGCGTGTTGAAGCTTAAATGCTTTCAGTATAACATAATTTTTAAGATTCTCAAATTTACACATTGTCATGATAACTAATTTTTTTAAATATATTCCAGGGAATAATAAGTCACAGAGGGAGGAGCTGGACTCCATACTCTTTCTTTTTGAAGTAAGTTTTTGTTAAATTCGTTTAGCTTTTAAGATTCTTGTTGTTTTAAAATGTGGTATTTTAACTCTTTAATTTTACTTGAGGACATAAAAAATGATGGGCATGTATTTCCTTCCTTAAACTTTTACAAACAATGCTGCAAAGAATATTCTTGTGATTTTTAATTTTTTTTGGAAACATGGGAGAATTTTCCTGTATGGTTACCTAGATGTGAAGTTATTAGATGGAAATGTATCTACATTTAAAATACCGATATTGCCAAATGGTTTTCGAAAAGATCATATAAACTTATATGGAAATTTATGTGGAAGTTGTGTGTAATTTCCCTAACCAACACTGGAGATTGTGTGTGCGTGTGCGCGCACGCGCGCGCATGCGCAAGCTGACATGTTGAAAACCCACTGTTTTTAATACGTATTTTCCTGACTACTGGTGAGATTAAAATCTTTGTATGTGTCAGTGTGTCCATGTGTGATTACATATTCTTTTCAAAGTTGGAACAATATATTTGCGTGTGGTTCTTGATCAGTTAAGCTTACAGTCTTTCTTGTCCACAAATTGTATTGGACAAGTGCCAGGTTACTGTTACCTGGAGAGCTCCAGTAGAACTAAATTGTAGGTTCTGAAAGTTAAGTGTTGGTTATCTAGAAATTATTCATGTACTTAGGTTGGTGTGAGATCAACTTTATGACTGTAAAAGGAAGGCCTAATGTCTGTTTGTTGCAGAGCTGGCTGGAGGGAGAGGCCTGGGAAGAAGGCTCTCCATGGACTTTTTAGGTTTGTGGAATAAAACAGATACCTGAGGACCTCCCGTTCAGTACTTGGCTCATGGCTGGCACTGACTGTGTTTCCCTTTATCTAATCCTTTAAGGGCTGTACTCCTTCCCCAGAGTAAGAGACATTGATTCACTGTATATTTTGTGGTGGTTATTGTGTTTCCTGTGGCAACCCTCCTGTGAATGAAATTTGTACAGGGGAGCTGTCTTTAACAGGAGCTTTAATTAAGCCTGTCATTTTCATATGGAATTTCTAACCATCATTTGAACTATCCCATTAATTTAAATGATCTTATTTCTGTAGCAGTTGATACATTTACTAAAGAATGTATAACATGTATGCAAGTTTTGATGTGCCCTGCTTCAAGAACTAGACCTTTAGAACTAGAAGCTAATTGGGTGCTTTTCCTTGATCCTAGTGTTTTTCTCCTCTGAAGGCAGTCACTCCTCTGCATTATGCCATTACCCTTCTTTTTTAAAAATGGTTTTTACCCCCAGTATTCATATCCCTAAACAATGCCTTGTGCAGTTTTGTTTGGTTTTGAGTATAATAAAAATGGCCTCACATGGTACATAATCATCTGTGGCTTGCTGTTTACATTCAGCGGTATTTCTGAGATTTATCCATGTTTTTTGAATTTAGATCACGTTCATTTATTCCATCCCCACTGCTGGGTTAAGTGAGTATGTATGATTTACTTCATTCCAACATTTTGTCTACAGATTTTTTGGTTTGTTTTCTTGGTGGACAGATAGATGGTCTGTGAATAACGACGAGCTAGTCAGTTAGTCTGTTTTCTTGTCTTTTGGAGCTGGCCTGGCCCTCCAGTACATGGGTGAATAGATAGAAGAAAGTTGGTCAGCCTGCTCTGATTTAAAGAGTTCTGTTAGTGTTTCATCATTCAGGGCTTCCTTTGCCTCCTGATGTTTAGTTAATGAAGTTTTCTGTAAATTTTTAGTAGATATACTTTATCAGATTAAGTTTGCTTCTATTTCTAGTTTGGTAAGATTTATAAAAAGTCATACATAGGTTTTGAAGTTTCCAAATGTATATTTTTTTCTGGATTAACTGAGATAACCTTGTATAATTCTTCATGAATATAAATGTGGTGAATTATATTTCTGAGTTTTGGAGGCTAGTTCTTTACATTTTGGATCTAAGTTCACGACTGAGGTTGGCCTCAATTTCCCTTCCTCATATTGTTTCTGAATGATCCTGTTATAGAAGTTGTAGAACCTCATGTCAAACATTTCTTTTTCTATTTTATAAAATAGGTTGCATAAGATTGGAATGATCTGTTCTTAGAGCAGTTTTAGTTTTTCCTGTAAAAACCTTCTGAAACCAGTGTGTTGTGTTTTGTTTTTAATTGGAAGGTTTTAACCACTCATTCAATTTCTTTAATCATTTTGGAATTATTTTAGGATTGTTCAGGTTTTCTTTTTTTTTTTTTTCTAAGATTTTATTTACTTATTTGACAGAGAGAGATCACAAGTAGGCAGAGAGGCAGGCAGAGAGAGAGAGGAGGAAGCAGGCTCCCTGCCAAGCAGAGAGCCCGATGTGGGACTCCATCCCAGGACGCTGAGATCATGACCTGAGCCGAAGGCAGAGGCTTTAACCCACTGAGCCACCCAGGCACCCCTGTTCAGATTTTCTTGATTCAGATTTGATAAATTGTATGTTTTTCTAAGAATTTGAGGAACTCTAAGAATTTTTGATCACCAGAGTTGTGAAATTCATTGGCATGACCCTTCTTTTGAGGGTCATAATTCTTTGTTTTCTTTGCTCCAGATTAATAATCAGTGTCCTCAGTTGTTATATGCATTAGACACAGTATTAGCAGTAGTGGCAGTAAAAATACTTGTGTCACCCTTTACAGGTACCATTTTACTAGTGTCTCCTTACCACTGTAGCAGCTTTAAACACTGTTCCCCATCTGGTCGTTCCTTTAAATGCCTCTTCTCTCTGGCTCCCTTTAAAACCTTTTTCTTAGTCTTTGGTGTTCTGTAGCTTTACCACAAAATGTCTAGTTGAAGATTCCTTGTCTTGCTTGGTATCTGTGCATTTCCTGTATTTCTAGATTTCAGATCCTTTATCATTTCTGTAAAATGCTCAGCTGCTGTCTTCTCAAATGTTGACTCTTTCTGTCTTTCTGCTGTACTTCCCAGGATTCTTATTTAAACCAGCTTCTGTTCTCCATGCCTCTCAAGCTGGCTTTCACCCTCTTCCCCTGCCTCCCTGTGTTGCATTCTGGGGAATGTCTTCACTTCTTCCATGCAGTGCGTGAAGTCCTTCATTTGGGGCTCATCTGCTGCTCCACCATTCTTTGTGTTTTATATCTCAGTAATTTTTGGTCCCCGTTTTAACTTCCTTCAGTTCTGTGTTCACACTTGGCCTGTTGCTTTTGATAGGCTCTTGATCCTTCTTCGTTTTTGACCTCTTTGGTGTTCTTAAACATTTAACATGTAATGTTTCCTATTCTGTATCTGATCATTCCAATATCTAAAGTCTTCAGTTTCCCTCAATATGCTGTCTCTCACATTGCTTCTTTTCTTGCATGCTCTGTGACGGGATTTTGAGACGAGATTTATTAGAACATAGATTTAATCTCTTTTAATCCTGTTTTTTTTGGGGGGGGGGGTTGTCTTTCTTTTGCCAGGAGGCTGGGAGTGTTCTTCTTTGGAACCACTTTGGCTCCATTTGAGGGTCCTGAATTATTAAGGAAAGCTCAGATTCAGTTCCTCCAACTTACCATGTGGTGGGAACTGGGGTCTAGAGTGGACAGACCTCTAGAGATCCTGCAGTGAAATTGGCATTCATTCTCTGGCACCCTGAATTGTTTCTCTTGAGCTTGTTGCTTGCAGATCAGGTTTTGGCTCACTTTATTTCTGCCCCCTTCCTTCTTCTTACTTCCTTTCCTACCATTTTTTAAGTCCTTTGTTAGTTTCCCGATGTCCTCTAAAGCCCAGGAATATTTTGAGAATCCCATTTGCTGTCACTAATTGCAAGTCTTGCCGTGCAGCAGGAAAGGCCGTCAGCGACAGGCACTGTAGTTCTGTACCTCCCACAGAGGAGATTTTAATACTCTCTCCTCATGTCAGAACATCTAGATTAAGGAGGGAGTTATAATGGATACATTATCATCTACAGAGGATTATTTGCCTATATAATAGAACAAATATATATTATTCCAGACTTCCTAAAACTTTCATTTTGCATAGTAAATATGGATGAATAATGAACCAGCATTATTTTTGTTTATGCTTGTGTTCTCTTTCTGTCTCTGGCTTTAGAAGGTAGGTTATAATTTGTATGGTTCATTCTGAAAATTAAGTAACTTCATTGCTACTTTCTGTAAATTGGTGCCATATAAAGCGATAGTTTATGAGGATTCAGAGGTAAATACTTATCAAGGTGTAAATAATTGGCAAAGGCTTCCTTTACAAGAAGTAGAATTATTAAGACATGTTAAATCCCAGAAGGGATTTCGTGTAAAGATAGCCTGTAAATATAAAGTGGATCGGAAGAAATCAGAGAGATGAGAGAGTTTGGAAGGAGCATGTGCAGGGAGACCTGCTGCCTGTCCCTGCAAGTCAGGGGTGATCTGGAAGGGAAGCCTTGTTAAAGGAGGCAGTAGTGTTGAGATGTAATGAGCTACTGGAGACCTCACAGTGCTCTGGTGAAGCAAGTGGTGGGCAATCAAGGCTACCAGCCCAGTTGAAGTTGCGGCTTCAGGCAGGGAGCAAGCAGGCCTTTCTGTCTGCCTTTATCTCCAGCGGGATTCCTTTCCTCCTTGAAGTTGACCTCCAGACACCTTTGCCTGTGGCTACATATCTGTGCATCAGTTTGAGTTTCTGTGGTTGCTGCTTCATGGGGATGTTTGTCACTTTTTTTTTTTTTAACTGAGGTTCACTTGTTAATTTTACTCTTCTCTTAAAAATATATTTCATCTGTCATCGCCATCTATTTCAAATGGTTGTGGGGGATGAGGGTGTGAGACCCCATAAAATGAATTTACACTGACATTTTGACCACAATGGAAGTGTTGTGCATAGCTGTCCTGTGTCCTCCTTTCCTTCTGAAGTGGATTCTGCCTTCCCAGTTTTTATCAATGGAAGACCAGAGTCTTTGTTGTTGTAGGTGACTTGTCCAAGATTGCACAGCTTTCAAGATTTAACCTCTGGTCTGATTATAGGACCCATTTTCTTAACTCAGTGCCATGTGGCCTACCATGTAGGTATCTCAGTGCTTTTGAAGCTGTACTCCACAGGCCACGTCTACCAGTATGTATCTATTCTTGTCTAGGTCACTTATTTATTACACACATTTACTGGGTGCCAGCTACGTGTTTCAGGACCTTTCTAGGTGCTGGAGATATGGCAGTGGGCAAGTCAGACAGAACCCCCTGCCCTCATTGAGCATGTTCCATTTCCTACTACTGGAAGCATCCAGCAGTAACAGAGGACTTATGCCAGAAGTCCAATAATGACATGAGTCCCTGAAAATTCCAAATGGCCCTTTGTGGAAGTGATACTTTCGTGGCAGCCCTGGAGGTAGCTCCCTGCACAGGGGAAAAGGAGGGCTGGTGTAGAAATGCCTGGTGAATGGGCTTCAAGGTCAAATAACTTTGAGAACCCTCTATAGTCAGTAGTTAAGAGGTTGTTTTAATGGTATATTGGATTTGTTTTTGGCAAATGTGGTAAGACGGGAACACAGACATGAAAATGGTTGCCATGAAGGGAGAGAGTTTATTGTACTCCCAGGAGTACAGTAGAAATAGGAGGCATGGCCTGCCAGCAGGGCTATGAAGAGAGAGCCAGAGAGCACACAAAGAGCAGACAGAGAGGGGGGAATTGAGGGTGAGCATCTTGTTTTGGTTTTTGAAGGAAGGAATAAGCAAGGCAAGGTAAGCAAGCTAAGCAGGTTTAGGATTGGGTAGTTTGAATAATTTTAGCAGGCTCTGGGCTGTAGAGGGGGCCCCTAGTGGTCTAGTACCTTGTCCCCAGGTGATTTAAGCAGGAGGATAGTGTCCCAAATTTGAGAGCCCATAAAAGGAGTTGGTTGTAGGAGTGGATTTTGGATTGGTTGGTTTGACTGTCAAAGGCATGTTGGCAGGTACTGTATGTCCGACTTGGCAAACCCTGGGAGGGGCAGTCCCTCTGAGGTCAGCAAGGTCCCAGATGTCAGGGCATCAAGACTACAGAAAATGAGAGCATATAGTTAATACAGAGATGTTGTTTCAAGCTGCCTGCCATGTCATATGCCATTTCCCTTTGGTACAGAAATGTAGTCATTGGAGTTACTCATTTATGGTTAAGAAAATTCTAGAATTTGATAGCAAGGCATTTCCTTTCTCCCACCCCCTTCCCCCAACTATAATATACATTGACAGGAGAGGTTTAATTTCAAGGCTTACACATGTTCTGATCTCACAGTGCTACTCATTTATCTATTTTTCAAAGATCACAGAGTTGACATCACAGATATACGGGATATTTGACTTCTAGATTCCTTAGGTGTAGATTTATCCAAATTACCTCATCAGATTAAATAAGTCCTATTTTTTCCTTCCTAGAGACCTGCACGGGTTCTTTGTAGGTTCTTACAGTGTGGCCCGAATTGGGCCAACACTCTGAGTCCCTGAAGGGCCCCGCATGTTTTCTTTCACATGTTGCTGAGGGTGTTGTTCTGTGGAAGTGCTCTCTCACACATAGACTGCTTTGCTTACTGCCCCTTCACCTCTTGCAGAGTTTGAGTCCTGCCTCTTGGTTTATGTAATTCTCTTTTCGGGGCCTGCCCTTTGCTCTCCTCGTCCACTGGCCCATACTTTCCAGCTCTGTTCAGACCCACTGATTTCTTCTGGCAACTCCAGCTAGAGGTGCCCATTTTTTCCTGTGGACTTGTATGATACACTCCCGTGTGACCATTTCATTATAGCTGGATGTTCTCAGTTTTCCCTGAAGGTGGCTGTGCCTTAGCTTCCTAATGAGACTGTAAAGTTCCTGAGGCCAGAAACCGCTAGGTATACTCCTTTGTAGCCCCCACAATGATTTGCACCTGTTTATATTTATTGCTGGATTAAAGCCTCTTAAATTCTCATCTCCAGTGGGGTTATTTGTTATTTTTATTTCAAAAACATTTCCCTTCCTCACCTAAAACTCTCTGGATAAAGGGAATAGGAAGAAGGTGGCTTTAGATCATGTGTTGATTCTCCTGAGCTGTGTGGCCTTGAGGTGGGTACTCACCCTTTCTTTACCTTGGCTTCCATGTGTGTAAGGTGAAGGAGTGGGACTGGCTAGCCCTGAAGTTTCTTGCAGCTCTACCAACCCACGACACGACAAATCAGGAAGTTCGCGGGCAAGTCTTTTAGCATGAAATTTCATTTCATGCTTTTATTTAATTTTCAATATTAGATCAACTTGATTCTGACTAGCCTTTGCAGATCTAAAATTCTCAGTTGCTTTTTCTCTAGGGCAGCTCTGTTCAGTAGAACTCTGTGAAGATGTTAATGTTCTATGTCGGTGCTATCCAGTTAAATAAGCATTAGCCACATGTGCCATTCAGTGCTCGAAATATGGCTGCTGTGACTGAAGTTTTAATTTTAAGTCATTTCATTTGATTTAAATTTTAAAATTAAATAGCCTCATGTGCGTAGTGGCTACTGATTGGACAGAGAAACTCGATAGTCTATCAACAGAGCTTGTTACCTCATTAGAAAGACTTACTTCTCTTTGTGAAAACCTTGGTTAAATCATCAGCATATTTGTATTCTTGTAGAGCATGGAACTTAAGGTTCAGGGTTTTCCTGACATGGTTTCCCTGGGTTTCTTAGGCTTTGTTACCACAGTGCCCTAGGCTGGAGGGAAGCATGGTTCCAAAGTGGCCTAATGCAAACATAAAGTGGAAAAGCCACACAAATTTGTTCTACTCATCTCATGCTTGTTTTAGGATGAAAAGAATACGTTATATAAAGGCCAAATGAAGTAGTACTTCATCTCTCCATCACCACTCCCATCTTCCCTGCACTCAGTCCCCTCATCCAAAGAGAATTGAATGTCATTTCAGGAAGGGGTATGCTGTGTCTCTTCCTCCCTTACTTTGGTGATGCAGGTCGGAGAGGCATGGGTGCTGGGGCAGACCGCAGCAGGTGAGTGCCGATGACCTGTGGGCTTCTTCAGGGGCACACAGAGGAAGGGGAGTAGGCTATGGTCACTAGTGTTTGTTTCTTCTTTACTATTGAAGATGAAGTTTGGTTGTTTGAAATTTACTGTAGGCCTCCTACCTACCATCTCCCTTCCCTGTCTGTGGTGTGGAGGTAATGCTGGAGTGGAGGCAGTTCTCGTGCATATGGAGTCTTGCTGGGTGTAGGTAGTTTGGGAGTCCAACTGAGCTGCAGTGGTTCTAGGGCTGCAGTGGAAGCTGTCTTACTTTAATGGAATTCAACACTGGTTCTCTTGTTCTTTATTGCTCCAAGTGAGCTTATAGAGATAGTGGGTTTAGCCTCTAATT
>PISX010027432.1:0-23010 GCA_004024625.1 Mellivora capensis | reverse complement strand
ATCCTATTTCCCCAGCTCTTTCCTGTCAATTCTACATTCTGGGTGGCTTTGTGAGCTCGTAGCCCCATTAGTACCTGTAGATGACATCTTGTTATTTGTTTGGTTTCTGGGCCTTTCTGCTTGGCTGGATTTTTCATTTCTAACCACTCTTCAATTTCATGTTTGCACTCTCTTTTTCTCTAACTCGAGAGTCCATGTTTGAGCTCAATTTTATTGTGAATGCTCATATGTTATATCCTGATACAATGAGATATGAGAAGGGATTTTTGGCAAAGTATACTTAATCACTGTAAATATTTCCTGTTCAAATTCATGATGAATTTTAATCAGGTAGAAAATGTCCTTAATTGGTCCAATTTAGAATTCAGAAGTAATCTCCTGAAATAATATGTGACAGCGCTGGTTTTAAAGTTATGTGTTTCTCCTCTTTAAGGTGAAAAATGGGTTGCTAGATAGAAATCAACCTTTCTCCATTTAGCTTCTCCACAGACGGACTGGTGACATGAGAACTGCTCTGAAGCTGTGTTGTGGAAGAAGCTTCAGATCAGCATGACAAGGATGTCATCATGTATTTCTTTAGTGGCGTTTTTGTCTTTGGACACATTTAAATATTAAAACCTAGTGTGAACAGCTCTCTTCCTGGTGATGACTGCTGGCACAGCCAATGAAAAAACTTAGGCTTTGTGCGGTCTAGTTCTGGCTTACAAGCTTGGCGTTCGAGATCTTCAGTCAACTGATCCTCTGTGCCCATCTACCCTGATGGTTTTCCTGCATGGCTTCCGTTACATTTCTTTCTTTTTTTTTTTTTAATATTTTATTTGTTTATTTGACAGAGATCACAAGTAGACAGAGAGGCAGGCAGAGAGAGAGAGGGAGAAGCAGGCTCCCCGCTGAGCAGAGAGCCCGATGCGGGACTCAATCCCATGACCCTGAGATCATGACCTGAGCTGAAGGCAGAGGCTTTAACCCACTGAGCCACCCAGGTGCCCCTTCCATTCCATTTCTTCATCTTAACCTTATCCTACCATATTTATTCCAGCTTCTAGATCTTTGCTGCTAAAGAACCCTCCATTTCCCATTAGAATTACCCTAGTGTTTCCTTCTTGCTTATTGCCGGCCTCCTTATTTGCATTCAAAGGGAGTAGAGGGTAGTCTTGAAGCTTTCTTCCTCTTTTTCATGGTGGCTGTGAGGATTAAACAAGTTAATGCACGTAAGGCAGCTTAGTACTCTGTGCCGGCCATATTATAAGTGCTCCCTAAGTGGAGAGGTCATGAAGTTTTGCTTGTCTCTGGGAACTTTCTGCACCATCCAGTTCAGAGTTCCAATACCTTTCCTTTCCTTTCCTCTTTCTTTCTTTCCCTCCCTCCCTCCCTCCCTCTATTTCTTTCTTTCTTTTTTTCTTTCTTTCTTTCTTTCTTTCTTTCTTTCTTTCTTTCTTTCTTTCTTTCTTTCTTTCTTTTCTTTCTTTCTTTTCTTTCTTTCTTTCTTTCAATTTTAAGTTGTTTCATTGAAGTAAAATTTGTTTCTCCCATGAGGAGAGGTGAGATATTTTCAAGACCAGGATTGTGGTTATCGAGGAGATGCTTGTCTCAAGAGTCTCTTTGCTTTCCTCATGGGGGATGCTGGGAATGAGACAGCAGTTATATTTGTAAGCCACAGGAGGACTCTGAAAAGCTGTCTGTGAGCCCATCTGGGGTTTGTTACTATGTGACAGCTTCCTGGTGAGTGTCCTACAAGTAGGCTTGAACCGTTTAGTAATTGCTGTTGAATTGGAGTGGTCTTGATAGCATTTTGAGGCCTTTAAAGTTGATTCCACTGAAATTACCTCGTGAAACTGAGGAACAATGAAGGATTCTTTAGAAGAGGGAAAGTGGTGAGCCTGGCGTCCTTCTGCGCTTCGCCTACACCTATGTCCCATCCGGTAGGCGCAGAGCAAGCGTGGGTCCTCTCTGTGTCGTCGTCCATCCACAGTTCAGTCGGCAACACCAATGTGAGTTTCTGATAATGTGAATCTTCTCAGACTCCCGTGTTTCTGCCTGGGGTTTAAAAACCCCAGTAGAGAGAGGCGGTAGGAGTGAGAAATTCCCAGGACTGAGAAGTCTCAACAGTAAGTCCAGGCATAATGAGTTCCTGGGTGAGAATAAACTTGAATTTACCTCATGTTTGGCACTAAGCTGGCAGCGTCAGCGGCGCCAAGACTCCCTTTCCCTGGCCTTAACGCCTAAATATATTTTTCCCCTAGTGGCAGGGTCACTTATGCAAGATGTAGTACGAGACCCCTTGTAGGTGACAGGCTTGCCTGATACCACCTTTCCCCCAAAGCCAAGAGACATCGCCTTTGGCAAAGCCTCTAGATTTCTTAAGACTTCTAATAAAGGTCACATTGGCAGTGACCCAGTTCATAACCGGGTGCAGAGAACTTGTTGCAAATGCTGATTCGGGAGTGTCCACCCCAGAGGCTGCGATTTCATAGACTGTAGGTAGGACCCTGGAATCTACATCTTAAAGATTCCTTCACGTTTTTGATGCAAATGCTTTATACTTTGAAAATGACTGCACCAAGGACTTTGTACTGGTTTTGGTGCCGGCAGTGTGGGAAGCACAAAGGCATTTGCTTCTCATTTTTGATTCCGTCTCATGAAATCCTCATGGACTCTTACTCAATGCACAACTTCTGGTGTCTCAGCCCTATCTGAGAACTTCTGACTGTGTGGCCCTGAGAATCCCTTCATCCTTTGCCTTTCATAATGGAGGGGGACAGAGGCTATATGGATATTTATTGAGTATGAGTCTGACTCTCTGCTGTGATTTTACCTCTGCTGTTAATTTCACCACCACACTATGAAACAGGTACTGCTGTCTCTGTTTTGCGGACCCGGAAACAAATCTGTAGAAGTCATGGATTTATCCAAGGTCACTCAAATGATGAATCATAGAATTGGCATTCAGATCCAAATCTCCCTTCTTTGAAGCCCATGCCCATTTCATTATAAAGAGCATATAATATATCAGAGTATTTACCTTCCTCTTCCCCCCCCCATCCTGACCCTTATTCATCCAAAGCCATGTTAATGGACTCCAGATTGAAGGAGTAATAACATGTTATCTGGTCACGTTGAGTTCTTAGACACTAATAGGAGTTACCTAAAAATGGTTTGTGACCTGGTACAGGAAGTGCTACTGTTTTATTTTGGTCCTACTTCTCTAATAAGGATTTCCTTTATTTCACAGTTCTGCTATTTTGTTGGCCATGTCTTAGGCCACCAATTTGATCCTCATTCTCAAGGAGTTTGCAATCTAGTTGAGCATATGAAATTATGGAATTGCTGAGAGCACTGCCCCTTCCCTTCCTCATTCTGAGGAAGATTGTATAAGTGGTACATCTGATCATTTTTCAAGGCACTTTGCTGCGGTGCTCATTAGTAGAATTACCCTAGAGAACATTATGACAAATGACCTTTTTTCAATTCTAAAATTTCTCTATTAGTACATTTAGTTAGGGAGAAAAAAGAAAGAAAATCCATTTAAAGGAAAATATTAAGTAAATGATAGAAGAGGCTTTTATGTTTGTGAGGCAAAAATTGGAAGATAGCCTGTGGTAGCTCTCAGAGGTAACACTATGAATGATTCTGATTGGTGAAATGCTGAGGAGTTGTGCTGTGGTTGGGCAACGATCAGGAAAAGGGCATCATGTCACAGGTACCTGTGCACTCTTTTCAAAGTACCCAGCATCTTCCAGACTGAAAACCGCTGGTTTATGGAACAATTACTGTCTGGGGTCTAGGCTTCAAGTAGCATAGAGGTATAGTGATAGTCTGGTGCGTTACCATCGCATCAATCCTGGAGGACCTCTCCCTGGAAAAGTTGTGCTAGAGCTAGGTCCTGAAAACAGAAAATGTTTTGAACATGGAAGTGGTAAAGGATATTTTAGGCAGGAGACCAGCAGAAATACAGACCTAGAGGAATAACGTATTTGAAGGATTTTAAAGCAGAATGAAGGGGAGTGTTTGGATTATGCTCTAGTTAGCTACTGCCACAATACTTACCTATCAACAAAACAACTCAAAACTCAGTGAATTTAAAAAATGGTCATTTATTCTCAAGGACCCGTGGTTTGGCTGGGGTGGCTTTGCTTCCTAATGTGGCTCCTGCTAATGTGTGTCTCCTTCATGGGTCTCTCAACCTGGGGGTAGCAATTGAGAGAGGCATGCTCCTAGTATGGCAAAGGAAGGTGCAAGGCAAGCAGAAACATACGTTTTTAAACACACGTTTTAAGCCTCTGCATACATCCTATCAGCTAACATCCGCTGGCCAAAGTGATTAACACAGGAGAGAACAAAATAAAAGGGCAAGGAAATGCACTTTTCCCTTAGCAAGAGGAACTAGAAAGTTACCTGGCAAAGGATGTTAGCTACAGAGACGTATGAAGACTTGGGACCATTAATGCAATCTTTGATGGATGCCAGCATGTGGTAGTCATGGGATATAAAACTAGAATGATGGTTTCTGTCCACTATGGCTAATGTTTGGTAAATAATAAGTGCTCTATAAGTAATAATAGATGTTTAATAAGTGTTACATGAACGGGTATAGGTGAAAGACCTAGAAGTCTGCGATGTTAGATTTAACATGAGTAACTGATTTCTAAGGTAGTTACTTGACCATAAGAGCGATGTGAAGAAGACTTCCGAAAAGTGAATTTGATACCCATCCATCTCCTGAATTGCTCGGTTCTGTTACAGTAACCCAGCTGCTGTTTCTGACCTATCACTTCCTCTGAGCTGCCTCCTACACGGCCGATTCTGCTGTGTGCTCTGCCAGTGATCCTTAAACTCTACTTCTTACCCTTATTCATCTGTTCTTGGCTTTTCTGTATTTACATGTTGGCAAATATGCTGTTACTAAAATGTAAAATGTATCTTCTGTCGATGAATGTTTTTATCATTCGCTCTATCTCTCTTTGGCATTCATGTTTTGCAATTTAGCTCCCCCACCACCCCCGGCTGTTTCCTTCTTCCTCTCAGTTGTTACAGAAACTTTCTCAGTTCTCCCCCTCCTTGCCTATACGCAGGCACCTGCTGCTAATTCCTTCTTGTTCCATCAACATTGAGAAGATAGAACCAGAATGAGGCTCTTGGGATTTATGCTCTAAATCTAACTATTTTAAGACTTTCTTGAAATTGATAGCTTTATATTTTGAACGTTTGGCAATTTTGGATTATTCTCATCAGCTTCCAAGTCTCACATATATTTTGGTGAAAGTTTAATATTTGGCACACTTAATATGTGTTCCTATTTCTCTAGTGAAACTCATGCAGTGTGAATATTTCATAGCTTAGTTTTCTTATATTATCTGTCTCTATTTCACAGAGTAGAATATAATCTTGAAAAGGTGCTCAGTTTTGATCAGTGTATTATTTTCTAGCTTTTTTTGTATTTTGTAGAAGGATGGAAGAAGACAATTTGGATAATTGTCTAAATGTTCAAGTTAAAAGTAGAACTATTAAGGGTCTCTTCTATATAAATAACAAAGTCTTTTGACTAATCTCCTAAAAAAAGGAACCCAGTTTTAAAGACCAAGCTTGTTTTCACCATCTTCCAGTTTTCTATTCTTCCATGAGTTGTTTTGAAAATAAACAATAGAAAATGATTAAAAGACTCTTATCATCCTGTCTTAAAATACGTAGAAATTATTCAAGTTTGTGAATCAGTGTTGGATAGTAAGAAGGTAGGAATCTTTCTAGGGGTTTCTTCAGGACAAACCATAACTTTCAGTGAGGGCTACTACAGGTCGTACTTACAGGTGAGATGTACAGAAAGATCCACTTTGTGTGTGAATTCAATGTCTGTTTGCAGTATGTGGAATGATGAAGTTACATAGGGTTTATTTATTTATTTTTTCATTACATTCTTTATTTAGGTTTCTAGGACCAAATTGGTTCTGGGGCTTCAGTAGTGTATAATTACCTGGTGGCTGTAGTTATCATCCACCAAATTCCTAGACCCAATGTAACTACACTAGAATTTAATTTAAAGAGGAGACTCAGTGAGTAGCCTTTTATGTGCTTCCTTTAGCCATACTTTGCATGGCATTTGAGTTAGAAGAGGTTTGATCCCTCCTCCCTTCACAACTGAAATATGGAAAGTATCTATACAACAATTTAGGATAGGAATGAAAAGGCACTTTCTGGGAGGAGCCACGTGGTAAATATTTTAGGCCCTCTAGGCAGTGACTACCCCAGTCTGGCATGGTAGCTGCAGGAAGGCAACCACGGAGTATATATATATCAGCAAATGAGTATAGTTGTGTTCCAATAAAACTTTATTCACAAGAAGAGGTAACTGAATGGAGAGCTGAGTTTAGCTGAAGGCCCATATTTTGCCCTGAGGCAGACAAATGATTAGGAGACAGTGGTGTGTACGTGGGCTTTGGGCAACATCATTTTCCTTTTTTTAGAGCATTAAATTAACCTGTATTACATAATCTCTGGTTTCTATCCTGTCATCTGGAAGAAAAACAAATCTGTGGTTGCTTCCAAAGCTGAGCTTATAGCAGCTGCTTCCTTTTTGGTATGCAAATGAGAGAGTGTTAATTGGAAAACAAATTTTTAGATGGCTGAAATATGTTCTAATCTGGAGTTACTAATTCGTGCCTGCTTCTGTTTGCTGCGCTGCTCTTCCTGGTTCTCGTCAGAGGATCTACGTAGAGATTCTCTTTTGGCCTCTCAGAAAATAAGATCAAAAGCAGATAATTTTTCTTTCGGTGGAAGAGAAGTGAGTTGGAAAATAATGTAGAAATAAATCATCCATTTCTATTTATTTACAACTTGGAGCTGTGTAGGCTTCAATTTAGAAGAGGGATTTTGTTCCTCCTCTGGTTGAGCAGCTTACACATTAGCCCAGCTGTCTCTGAATTTTGTCTCGGAAGCTCTTGGGCTGTGATTTCTGCCTTCCCTTCTCTTCGTCTCTGGTCTATTTCCCATCCATTCTCTGGGCCAAGGCTTAGGCATCACTGTATTGGTCAGATCATCTGGAAGCCCCATGGTAATCCTTTGCCTAAGTTCCCAGCTCTTTATTTAAAGAATCCCTCTTCTGGGGTATCCCCCAATAATTGAACACCTTTCTTTCATAAAATGTCTTCTGCTTAGAAAACTGCACTTTCCAGGTAAATCCTGAATCCCAACCCTGTCTTATCTCCCCATTTTGTTGTTAGGCAAAGTAATCACCCTGTCAAGGAGCTTCTTTGAAAGATGGGATGCACCTAGGGCCTGTACTTCCCTCTTAAAGTCCACAAACCTTTGCTAAGCTGAATCTTGCTCCACGGTAACATCACAGGAGCTGGGCCAATTTTAGGCCTTTTAAACCTAATTTATGAGTCATCACTGAGATTGTTCTGGCTTTCAGTTGACTGATGGGGGGGAATGAGCAATAATTTTAGTTTTTTTTTTTTTTTTTTTTAAGATTTTATTTATTTATTTGACAGAGGGAGAGAGATCACAAGTAGGCAGAGCAGCAGGCAGAGAGAGGAGGGGAAGCAGGCTCCCCGATGAGCAGAGAGCCTGATGCGGGGCTTGATCCCAAGACCCTGAGATCATGACCTGAGTTGAAGGCAGAAGCTTAACCCACTGAGCCACCCAGGCACCCCGAGCAGTAATTTTATATTGCATTTGTGGGGGAAAGCAGAGCAAATAGCAGAAGGTGAAACTAGGCAAGTAACTTAATTCAGGGAATATTTATTGAAAGGAGACAAGTAGCTGGTAATTGTTGAATGGGTGCTAAGTGCCAGAGCTTTGGGACTCTGAGGAATCTGAGGCTTGAGGCATTAGTAACTCAGATTTGAAACCCAATTCTGACTCCAGAGCTCTTTCTTTGTCCCTATATCCACTGTCACAGTAGCAGTACATACTGATTTCAGGAAACAGCTGGGGAATTACACCTCTTCTTCTCCCATCTCCGACCTACGTAATCTGTAAGAAATTTGAATTTTTAGAATGTTGAATTTTTAGACTGTTTCTGAATGCAATTTAGAAAATGCCTCCACTTAATTTTGTTGACATTTGCTCCTTTGTTTCTTCTCCATTGTAGCAAGTTTACATGTTTGCTCTTTTCTGTCTGGACCACAGCCAAATTGCAAAAATCCCAGATTTTCATTTAAATGATAGAAAATATAACACCTTAAATTATCATTATTTCTTTCCAGTAGTAGAGAACCAATAGGGAGAGGCTGGTTTCTGAGTGTGTGTGGTTCATCCTGTAAGAGTAGTAGCTATTTTTTTTTTAAGATTTTATTTATTTATTTGACACAGAAAGACACAGCGAGAGAGGGAACACAAGCAGGGGGAGTGGGAGATGGAGAAGCAGGCTTCTCACCAAGCAGGGAGCGGGGTGAAGAACTTGAACTCAAGACCCCAAGATCAAGATCTGAGCTGAGCTCAAGAGTTAGACCCTTAACCGACTGAGCCACCCAGGTGCCCCAAGTAGCTACATTTTAAATAGTCATTTTATGGGTCAGACATTCTAATACTTTACATATATTGACTCATTTAATTCCCACACCAGCCTTACAAATTGGGTACTACCATTATTTCAAGGTAATAAACGAGAATACAGAGAGAACTTCCCAGCTAATAACATACAATCACTAATTAGAGGAGCTGGGATTCAAACCCTGCTTCAGGTGTACAATATAGTGATTCAGTAATTCTATACATTACTCAGTGCTCATCATGGTAAGTGCACTCCTTGATCCCCATCACGTATTTCACCCATCCCCCCACCCACCACCCCTCTGGTAGCCATCAGTTTGTTCTGATGATCTCTCTTTCTGTCAAATAAATAAAATCTTTTTTTTTAAAGATTTTTATTTTTATTCTGTCAAATAAAATATTCTGTCAAATAAATAAAAATAATCTTTAAAAAAAAGATTTTATTTATTTATTTGACAGAGAGAGAGAGAGATTACAAGTAAGCAGAGAGGCAGGCAGAAAGAGAGGAGGAAGCAGGCTCCCCGCTGAGCAGAGAGCCCGATGCGGGGCTCAATCCCAGGACCCTGGGATCATGACCTGAGTCGAAGGCAGAGGGTTAACCCACTGAGGCATCGAGGCGCCCTTGCTGTCGGTATTTTGATAGAAATTGCATTAAATCTGTAGATTGCTTTGAACAGTATGGACATTTTAACAATATTTGTTCTTCTAATCTATGAGCATGAAATTGACTTCCATTTATTTATGTCATCCTCAATTTCTTTAATCAGTGTTTTATAGTTTTCAGAGGACCCATCTTTCACCTCCTTGGTTAAGCTTGTTCTTTGGTGTTATTTTGGTACAATTGTAAATGGTGTTGTTTTCTTAATTTCTCTTCTACTTTATTATTAATGTATAGTAAGAGAACAGATTGCTATACGTTGATCTTGTATCCTGTGATTTTACTGAACTCATTGATCAGTTCTAGTAATTTA
Source organism: Mellivora capensis (assembly GCA_004024625.1). Taxonomy (NCBI): domain Eukaryota; kingdom Metazoa; phylum Chordata; class Mammalia; order Carnivora; family Mustelidae; genus Mellivora; species Mellivora capensis. Next base: position 13,552 of record PISX010027432.1, on the reverse strand, counting down.
TGTGGTGGAGTCTTTTTTCTATATACAGTATCATGTCATCAACAAATAGTGAAAGTTTTACTTCTTCCTTACCAATTTAGCGGCCTTTTACTTCTCTTTCTTCTCAGTTGCTGTGGCTGGGACTTCCAGTACTATGTTGAATAAAAATGGAGATAATGAGTATTCTTTTTTGTCTCTGACCTTAGGCAGAAAGCTCTCAGTTTGTTTTTTTTTTTTATCATTGATTATGATGTTCACTGTGGGTTTTTCATATAAGCACTTTATTATTTTGAGAGGTGTGGTCCCTCTAAACCATCTTTGTTGAGGGTTTATCATGAATGGATATTGTATTCTGTCAAATTCTTTTTCTTCATCTTTTGAAATGATCATATGGTTTTTATCTTTTCTCTTGTTGATGTGACAGAGAATAATGATTGATTTGCAGATATTGAATCAGCCTTGCATCCTAGGAATAAATCCCACTTGATCATGGTGAGTTGTTTTTTTAATATATTGTAGGGTTTGGTTTGCTAATATTCTCTTGAGGATTTTTGCATCTATGTTCATTTTTTTTTCTTGTAGTTTATCTTTTTGTAGTCTTTATCTCATTCTGGTGTCATGGTAATGCTCATAGAATGATTTTGGAAACTTTCTTTTTTCTTTTTTTCTTTTCTCTTTATTTTTTTGTGAGTTTGTGAAGGGTAGGTATTAAGTCCTTTTTTAAATATTTGGTAGAATTCTCCTGTGAAGCCATCTATGGTCCTAAACTTTTGTTTGCTGGGAGCTTTTTGTTTTGTTTTGTTTTGTTTTAAAGTTTTATTTATTTGAGAGAGAGAGAGAGAGAACACAAGCAGAGGAGCAGAAGGAGAGGGAGAAGCAGACCTCACTCTGAGTGGGGAGCTTGACCTGGGGCTTGATCCCAGGACAGTGAGATCATGACCTGAGCTTAAGGCAGACACTTAACTGACTGAGTCACCCAGGTGCCCTGTTGGGAGCTTTTTGATTGCTGATTCAATTTGATTGCTGGCAATAAGTCTTTCAAATTCTCTATTTCATCCTAATTCAGTTTTGGGAGGTTTTGTTTCTAAGAATGTGTCCATTTCTTCTAGGCTGTCCAATTTGAGAATAATTTTTCATAATACTCTCTTATAATATTTTATATTTCTGTGGTGTTGATTGTTATATCTCCTCTTTCATTTCTGATTTGAGTTCTTTTTTTTTAATGAGTCTAACTAAAGGTTTATCATTTTTGTTGATCTTTTCTAAGAACCACCTCCTATTTTCATTGATGTGTTCTATTGTTTTTGTTTTGTTTTTAGTTTCTATTTTATTTTTGCTCTGATCTTATTATTGTCTTCCATCTAATTTTTTTTTTCCTCCGCTAGCTACCTTTGGTGTAAGATTAGGTAGTTGATATATGATTTTTCTTCCTGATGTTGACTTGTTTTGCTATAAACTTCTCTCATATACAGCTTTTGGTGGGTCTCAAAGATTTTTGGACCATTCTGTTTTCATTTTCATTTATCTCCATATTTTTTTATTTCCTCTTTGATTTCTTTGTTGACTCATTGTTTAGTAGCATGTTATTTTGTCCTTCATGTATCTGTATTCTTTTTAGATTTTTTTGTTGTGGTTGGGAAAGACACAGGATGTGACTTTAATCTTTTCAAATTTGTTGAGATGTGCTTTGTGGTCTAATATGTAATATTCTGGAGAATGCTGCATATGCGCTTGAAAAGAAGGTGTATTCTTCCCTTTTAGGATGGAATGTTCTGAGTAAATCTGTTAAATCCATCTGGTCTGATGTGTTATTCAAAACCACTGTTTCCTTTTTGATTTTCTGGTTGGATGATGTGGGGTATTAAAGTCCCCTAATTTTATTGTATTACTCTCAGTTATTTTGTTTTTTATCAGCTTCTTTATGTATTTTGGTTCTCCGATGTTGGGTGCATAAAGATTTACAGTTGATATATCTTATTGTTGAATTATTTCCTTTATGATTATATAGTGGCCTTCTCTCTCTCTTGTTAGAGTCTTTGTTTTAAAATCTATTTTGTCCATTATAGGTGTTGCTACCCTGGCTTTCTTTTCACCCCATTTGCATGATAAATGCTTTTCCATCCCTTCACTTCCATCTGCATGTGTATGTAGGTATGAAATGAGTCTCTTGTAGGCCGCATATAGATGGGTCTGGCTTGTTTATCCATTCCTTCACCCTGTGTCTCTTGATTGGAACACTTAGTCCCTCGATATTCAAAGTAATTATTGATAGGCATGTACCTATTCCTGTTTTATGACTTGTTTTATGGTGATTTTTGTAGTTTTTCTCTGTTCCTTTTTTCACTTTGTCTCTTCTCTCACTGTTTTCTTTAGTGATATATTTGGATTCCTTTCTGTTTATTTTTTCATGTATATTAATGGTTTTGATTTGTGGTTACTATTAGGTTTATATATTAACATATTCTACATGTAGCAGTCTATATGCAGCTGATGGCCACTTAGGTGTGAACCTATTTTTTTACACTTCCCCACTATGTTTTAGGTATATGGTGTCATACTTTACATCCTTTTGTTTTGTAAATCCCTTGACTGATTTTTTATAGATATACTTAACTTTACTGCTTTTGTGTTTCCTCCCTCTCTTAGTCCTGCTCATGATTTCCCATTTCACTCAAAGAATCTCCTTTATTACCATTTCTTGTAGGACTAGTGTAGTGGTGATGAATTCCCTTGACTTTTGTCTGGGAAACTCTTTGCTTTCCTTTTATTTTTTTATTTTTATTTATCTACTTTTTAAAAAAGATTGTATTCATTTATTTGTCAGAGAGAGAGGGAGAGAGAGAGCACAAGCAGGGGAAACAGCAGGCAGAGAGAGAAGCAGGCTCCCCGCTGAGCAAGGAGCCCGATGTGGGACTACATACCAGGACTCCAGGATCATGACTGAGCTGAAGGCAGAGGCTTAGCCAACTGAGCCACCCAGGCGCCCTGTCTTTCCTTTTATGCTCACTGTTAGCCTTTGCTGGGTAGAGTCTTCTTGGCTGCAGTTTTTTTTTTTTTTTTTTTTTTTTCCTTTTAGCACTTTGAGTATATCATGCCTCTCTCTTCTTGCCTGCAAAGTTTCTCCTGAATATTCAGCTGATAGCCTTATGGGGTTTCCCTTGTATGTATCTGCTTTCTTTGGTTGCTTTTGAAATTTTCTTTTTATCATTACTTTTTGCCATTTTAATTATGTGTCTTGCTGTGGACTTACTTGGGTTGATTTTGGTGGGGATTCTCTGTGCATCCTGCATCTGCATTTCTGTTTCCTTTTCCAAATTTGGTATGTTTTCAGCTATTATTTCTTCAAATAAATTTTTGCCCCCTTTTCTCTTTCTCCTCCTTCTGGGATCCCTATAATGCAAATGTTATTGTACTTGAGGATTTCACTGAGTTCTCTTAGTCTATTTTCATATGTTATTATCATGTTTTCTCTAACCTGCTCGACTTCATTAATTTCCATTACTCTGTCCTCTATGTTGCTTATTCTTATGCTTCCTCTGGCCTGTTTATTCCAATAAATATCATTTATTAAGTTCTTCACCTCTTATTAGTTATTTTTTTAATGTTTTCTACCTCCTTGTTGAGGGTCTCACTGAGATCCTCCACTCTTTTCTCAAATTCAGTTAGTATCTTTATGATGTTTACTTCAAATTTTGTATCAGACATATTACTTTATGTCATTTAGCTCTCTCACTGTGATTTGTCCTATTCTTGTATTTGGGATACACTTCTCTCTCTCCTCATTTTGTGTTCTTTGTGTCTATTTCTGCATATTAGGAAAGTCAGCTATGTCTCCTGCTCTTTAAAGTAGTTATGAAGAAGAGGTCTTGTGCCCTGCAGTTCAGTGTCCCCAGTTCACCAGAACCTGGTGCTTCAGGGTGTCTTCTGTGTGTGTTACATATACCCTTTTATTGTGGCTGAGCCTGATTTGCCTTTAGTCTAGTCATGTGCAATGACTCTCTTTGCCTGTTGTGGGTAGAGTTTGGTCCCTGTGTTGTTTTGCGGGCCAGTCTGTGGTCACCTTGGGCTTAAGTTGGTTCAGACCAGATGTTTTCCAGAGATTCATTAGCACCAAACTGAACGGCACTTTCCCTGTGTTTGTTCCCTGAGAAGCTTTGATTGATGGGTGGGGCCTGCAGTCAGACCTACCATCTGTCCCTAGCCCACTGGTTGGGCTAGTGTGTGTGTGATGATCTTCTTGTCTTTCCAGGGTAGGAGTCACTTTAGAGTGGTGCTGGCTCCTGTTGTGGCTGCTTGCACTCTGTCAGGCTTGTAACACCACTTTGGATGGACTCTGGCTAAGGGCCTATTGGAGGGGACAGGTCCTTAGGAGAATATGGAAAAGGGAAGGGTGGATGTTGGTAACAGCATGGTCCATCCTGGTCCAGTGCAACAGAGGACCTGTAGCTGCCTGAGAAAATTCCTGCCTAAGCTGCCAGGTTGAAGGAGCTGTTAGAAAGCTAGGTGGAGAGTGTTGGTGATGTGTTGGTTCTCATAGGTATCTGGGTATCTAGGCTGGAGGTGGGGAAGGAGAATGGCAACTGCCAGCTCTTTTGTTCTTGGATATGTCTTTCAAAGTTCCCTGCCCCTTCAGCACAGGCTCTGAGATTAGTAAATAAATCTCCTTTCCATGGACCCCAGTAATTTTTTAAACCGCTGCTTGTATGCTGTAACTCAGTGGGGCTGCTTGTGGTGCTCTCTTTAAGGGCAAAGAATCTGTTTCCTCTTACCCTCCTGGATCTCCCAGAGCCAAGTGCACTGATTTTTAAAGTTCTGAGTGCTAAGCCCCACTGATTCTAAGAACTAGGGAGACCAGGTCCCTCTGATTTTCAAAGCCAGATATTACATGGATTGTTCTTCCCAGTGTAGATCTTGTGTGCCTAAGCTTGCTGGTGTGGAGTTCTGTTTCTCTCTTCTCTCCATGTACTGGAGTCGCTACCTCCTGCCAATAGTCCTTGGGAGTCTGTTTATCTCCACCCCCCACCCCCGCCCCATCCCTGCCTTTCCTACCCTTTTTGTTGTGGCTTCTTCTCTACATTTAGCCGTGGGCAGTCTTTTCTGCCAGTCTTCCAGTCATTTTCTGCATTATTTATACCAAAATAGGTGTTATCTAGGTATATCCATGAGGAGAAGTGAGCTCAGTGTCCTTCTAGTCCACCATCATCCCTGCAAGTCTGAAAATCATTTTTATAGGTTTCAGAACATCTGTTCATAAGGTCAGTTGAACAAATAAACCTTGTGCCTGAATATATTTTTCAGGATATGGGTGTGTTCTATCGCTATGAATGCTCAAGAGAGCTTCTGTGTTTGCAGATAAATTTACAAAGATTTAAATAATATCCATTCTTTCTCTCTCCCCTGGTGAGATGACCATTAATTAAGGAAATAGAGGCATCGATCTGCTTGATGCATTCCATCAGCAGAGTCATGGCCTGTGAAAAGGCAGGTTAAGATTTTCATTCGTATTTCTGGGATGTTTCCCGGTTGGATGGTAGTATTCTGATCTCTCATGTTACCTGTCAAAGGATAATGGATGCCTGTAGTGGGAACAACACAGACCCAATAGGTATTCTTTCATTTTAATAATGTGATTGGAATCAGGTTTGTGGTGCCAAGTTAAACAGGATTAGGAAATCAATTATGTCTTGAACAATCAAGAACAACACATAGGTATAAGGGAAGGTAAAAAGAAATAATTCCTTTATTCTGAAACGAAGAAAGTCAGCTGCATTTTCATTACTGTGATTCTCGCTTTCTCTCTTTTAAGAATCACAGATGGAATTAGTAATTTTATTTTTCTTTAAGATTATTTATTTATTTGACAGAGAGAGATCACAAGTAGGCAGAGAGGCAGGCAGAGAGAGAGGAGGAAGCAGGGTCCCCGTGGAGCAGAGAGCCCGATGCAGGGCTCGATTCCAGGGTCCTGGGATCATGACCTGAGCCGAAGGCAGAGGCTTTAACCCATGGAGCCACCCAGGCGCCCCGGAATTAGTAATTTTCTATGTGTTTTTTACATTTTGACCCATAATATGTTTCCACATTTAGTGTGGGCAATGTGATATAGAGGCAGTAGCACTCACCCTAAATCAGGAGGCTGAGCATGAGCCCAAGTTGTCCAGGAACTGCTGTGTGAGCTTGGATAGGTCAGTTGGCTTCAATGGTCTTCAGTTTTCTGTTTTGTAAAGTGAAGAGGTTGGTGGTAATCAACATCCCACACTCCCCCACCCCCATCCTTTAGGCCTGTCCCTTGTCTTGTTTTCCTTGGCTCAGTAATGTGTATTATTTCAAATCAGTCAGTTGAGAAGAGACCCTCACATTTTCAAGATATATGCCAGTGTCTCTGAAAAACACATGCCATCCCCAAAAGAGTACTAGTTTTTTTGTTTTTGTTTTTTACAGAATGTTTTATGATACATTTTGCTGAAGTGAAGGTTGCCAGTCCTACAGATGAGTGGGTTTTGATTGAAGCAAAATCATGTTTAAGAGATGTAGATTTGTGCCTTCTGTTCTCATTGTTGAGATGGAAATTTTGAAGTCATTTAGTTGGGTAGTGATTTGTGAATTTTTTCACTTTTCTAAATATAATGTTCAAAAAAAAGCTATATGCACTATGAAGTAAACATGTGTTACATCCTCAAATGGAAACCTCAGATACAGCATTTTATTCTATTTTAGAATTTGCACCAGTTGTTACTTGTGTTCTAACAGGTAATCAGATAAGAATCGTCTTCTTTTGAGTCAGACCACTGGTCCGTCATCTTGCAAATCATCTGTCCATCCATTCTGAGGGCTTTTATTAGACAGGAATACCCAGAGGTGATATAAAATAATGTTTTGTCTCTTGATGTCCACTCCCTGATATTATAAACAAATTGTCCAAATATTAGGAGTTTCAATTTACAATTTTTTTTTTTTTTTTTTTTTTTTTTTTTTTTTTTTTTTTTTTTTTTTTTTTTTTTTTTTTTGTAATTTAAGTAGGGACATACTTGCATTTCATTCCAGGCTCTTTCATCTTTTTACCTTATCCTGGGCAAAGCAACCTTCCTGAACCTCACTTTCAGTCTGTGAAATTGAGACCCTACTTTCCACCTTCCCACCTCACAGGGTTGCCCTGAGATTGAAGAACAATAGTGGGTATAAAGATTTTAGTGCTGTGTCTGGCACGCATCAGTTCCTCTGCTCTGGTATTTAACCTACTTCTTGCTTACTATTGTTCATGAGAAAAGGGTTGCCTTGATAGTCCCATATCTGGGCTTTGATGAATATATCTGTTTTTTAGAGGTCAATGAAACTGACCTTAACTTAAACAAGAGACTTATTATAGAGCTACCAGGAGCTCATAGACTTGTTTCTTAGGATAGAGAAACTCACCTAGAAAGGCTAGAATCAAGGAGGTTCCTCATGGCCAAGGTGTAGGGAGGAAGGAATGGTCTCATAGTAGGAATAGCTAGGTAGAAAACCTAGCCAATTTCTCTGCTCTCTTCTCTCCCTCAAAATTCACAGTTGAAGGGGAGGAGTCAGATTGGCTGAGGTCAGGTCACGTGGCTTCTCCATGGCATTATGTAGCATGCTGAAAGGAAGGCCCAGTTCCCTTGGATCCTGTAATAGGAGGGGAATTCCTCGAAGTACCTTCCCACCACAGTACACACAGTAGTGGTGAAGGAACCTGAGGTACCAGTAGGAAGGGGAAATGCATTCTGGATGGCCAAAGTAGCAAATGTCAATGGTAGCCTATGAGTGCTCATACTGTCTATCCTGACATGTTTTTACAGACTCCGAACTATCAGCTCTCAGTCTTTATCTTGGTAAACTTAAGGGTCTTGATTGATTTTAGTTTGTTCTCTTAAGACAGCCTTTCCCCATCTCCTGTGATGTCTTAATTGCTCATCCCTGGACCTTCTCCAAGTCTTGTCAAGTCTCCATTGAGCTGCAGCAGCCAGAGCTGCACAGTGTTTGCATGCCGATGTGGTATGATGGGTTTCAGGGAGAGGATAATGTGTTTGGTTTTATGTTCAATATTCTTAGTCAACACTAATGTTACTTATTAGAGGATAATAAGCTTCATTTTTATATCACTTGGGCATCCAGTGGCATAAGCTTTGCTGACACTTGGGAGAACTAGCATTTTAGAAACAGAGGAGCGTGAATAAACAGTGGTGGTATTTGACGCTACTTGGTAGAAGGGGAAAAAATTAAAGATTCACGTTTTCTACATACTCCCAATATATTCCTCCCCTCCCCCTCACCAAAACTGTTCTTTGAGTGTAGAAACCCTTTGGTTTGGGACTTAGATCCACATTTATTTAGTTGTCAATTCTCCTTTTCCAAATGTACGACCCTAGACAAGCCACTTTAGTGTTGCTGAGTTTTAGTTGTGTTTTCAGTGAAATAGGAATAATAATACTGAGCTTGACAAAATTATTAAAGCTACGGCAACGTATTGGCGCACCTGGGTGTCTCAGTTGGGTAAGTGTCTGCCTTACACTCAGGTCATGATCTTGGGCCCCTGGGATGGAGCCCTGTGTCAGGCTCCCTGCTTGGCAGGGAGTCTGCCTGTCCCCCTCCCTCTGCCCCTCCCTCCTGCTCATGCATAGTCTCTTTCAAATAAAGAAATAAAATCTTAAAAAAAAAAAAAAAACGCTTTGGCAACATATCTGCCACATGGTAGAAATAGAATTTCAAAGTCCCATTTTTTCTTACCCTTACATCAGAGAGACAAGAGAAATCTGAAATAATGGAAATCCTTGGATCATATTGGGGTCAGTCAAGGGAGACGTTATAGGAGAGGGGAGCCGAGAGCTGGTGTTTGAGGGAAAAGTGACGTGACTTGCTCCAAGGAAGAAGTGAGAGCATAAATGGGTAAGTGTCAACATGTTTGAAAACTGGAAGTCAGGAAGATCAACCAGTTTTTGTTGCGATCCTTAGAGTGATTGGCTAGAAAAAGATGCAGGATGGGGGTGAGAGGCCCTTTAAGGAGATGAGGTTTGATTGCGAGGCTTGTCTGCCCAGGAGGTATCAAGTCAAAGTAACACTTAGGATGATAACTTCAGCCATGAGAACCTGGCCTGTTTCAAAAAGTAGATTGACTGGACTATAAAGCAATAAATACTTTAATTTCAAGTGTTTGCCTATTTTTTTTTTTGAGATTTTATTTATTTATTTGACAGAGGGAGCGAGATCACAAGTAGGTAGAGCAGCAGGCAGAGAGAGGAGGGGAAGCAGGCTCCCCGCCGAGCAGAGAGCCCGATGCGGGGCTCGATCCCAGGACCCTGGGATCATGACCTGAGCCGAAGGCAGAGGCTTAACCCACTGGGCCACTCAGGCTCCCCAAGTGTTTGACTGTTATTAAACTTCATGCAGTACCTCTGATAAAGGGTGCTGACTCTATTAGTTGTCACCAGCTGTATTCTAGCCTCTTGTCTCTGAGTTGCCTTCATGATTTGTAACTTTGCGTCTGCCCCAGAGTTGCCAAATTCACAGCCTTATAGAATGTTCAAGATTAGGGGCGCCAGGGTGTCTCAGTCAGTCAGGCATCTGACTCTTGATGATTTCAACTCAGGTCATCGTCTCAGAGCTGTGAGGTTGAGTCTCATGTCGGGCTCCGCACTGAATGTGGAGCCTGTTAAGGAGTCTTTCTTGCCCTCTGCCCCTCCATGCTCATGTTCATGTGCTCTCATTCTACCAAAAAAAAATAAATAAATAAACAAAAAACAAAAATAGAATGTTCAAGATCAGCTACTCTAATCTACCCAGTTTTCAGATGAAAAAAGAGAGGACCTCTCGTGCATGAAGATCAATGGCTTTTGGAAGCCCTGTGTCCTGAAAAGCCATGGATTGTAGGTAGATTTCTGGTCCCTTACTAAATGCATGACCTTGGATATGTTATCTGACATTTGGAATCCGGATTTCCTGCCTTTTTAATGGGGTCAGCAATACCTGCCTCAAAAGGTGATGGTGAGGCTAAAATAAGGGAACACCGGGTGGCAGGGCTCAGTCAATGTCAGTTCTTTCCCCTTGTGGAACAGACTCGTGTTCTAGAATTTACGGATGGAGTTGTGCCATCGCTGAGAGGAAGGACACCAGGGGAAAAGTGAAATCAGAAGGAATCTATGGGTAAATATGACCATGTATTTTTGCTCTGTTCTTTGTCCTCAGTATCATTTTGGGAAGGATAAACAGCATTTCCTCCTTGATCACTGCTCTAGGGCTGGGACACTTCTCATGATTCTGGTAGAAATTCAGGCTGACATTTAAGGGGTGACACAGATGGCCGTCATCTCCATTAAGAATAACTGCACCCCAGCCCTTTCTCCACGACTCTGCAAATGTGTTTGGCTCCCATAGAAGGTTTATGTGTTGGCAGTTCTGTCGAAGTGATTCCTTACAGCCCAGGCATGTCTTTCAGATGGCCCTGTGGCTTTTTTCCTCACCTTTACTTATTCTTGGAGTCTTGACATTTATAGCCCTGAAGGTTACAGAGGCTGTTCCACTATTGAACTGGAATGGGTTTTTTTTTTTTTCCTTTAATTAAAAATTATTTTTTTTTTCATTTAACTGAAAAGCAAAGCATAATACATGGTCAGGCAGAGTGGCTAGAGAACATGTGCAAATTACGCTGGATTTAAGTTTCAGAGTCTCCTCTTACCTGCTCTGTGGCCTCTGGCTGTGCGACCTTGGCTATTTGATCTTGAATATTTCTACAGTCTGTTCCAGCATAAGTTTCTTGTGATTCCATAAACTATTACAAACATAGAGAAAAATCTAGAGTGTAATATAATAAACAATCTCACTCATCACTGAATCTTTCCAGATCTTACTATGTTGCCATCTTGCCATATGTACCTTCTGTACGAAAAGGCAGACCTAGCTTTAAAGTTCCTGTATATTCTTCTTGGATCTCATTCTGAGTCTTTTTACTCTTGAATTTGATACCTACTATTTCCATGCATGTTTTTATACTGTCATTGTCTTATTTGTATATCTGTAAATAATATGTAGTATTGTTTGGCATGTTTTGAACTATATAAAAATGATATTGTACCATACATTTACAATCACCATTTGCTTTTGTCACTTAGTGTAATGTTTTTGACTCATGTTCACATATGTAGCTCTAATTCATTCATTTTAATTGCTATGTAGTAACCTATTGTATGAATAACCCACAGTTTATTTTCCCTGTTTCCTGTTGACTACTTTTGATAATGATAGATGATGCTGGAATTAATATACCAGCAAAAGTCTCCTTCTGCTGTGTGCATCCTTAATTTGCCTCAGTATTGACAAATTGCTTTTAAAGATTGGAATACCATTGCCCCAGTTCCTTATTCTTAGATTTACTTATTTTTTATTTACTTGGTAGCTGCAGCAACTGTTAAGAATCCTAAATATAGTTATCTTGATTTAACAAGCATTGTACATTCCCTTTGGCAATGTACTACACTAAATATAAAAATAAGAAAGACATGATAACCTGGTTGCAATGAATCCTAGCCTTTATATGAGTTACATGCACATGTAATTATTACTATATGTAATAGAATGTCTGCTCAATCTATCAGGCTATCATAATTTACTAGTGCCACCTTAAGTTCAGTGGAAGCAGATTACCTTAAAATCTTTTGGTCTTCTATTGTGTATTTTCAGTTTTTTACTTGGAGCACTTCTGGCATTATAAGAAATACATATTCCTGGGAATACAGTTATATTTTAATTTTTAATAAGTTTGCCTTCATCATAGAGTCCTCTAGTTATATTCTTTAGCTGCACAAAATGTAACTATTACAAGAAAAAGGAGACCTTTTGTTGTCATTTGTGTTTAATACAGATGTTAGCTTGTCAAATTTGGCAGTATTGAAGCTAGAGACCCAGGAATGGCTGTCTTGTGGATTATGGAAAGCTGCTCAGTCATTGGTTCAACAAGACAGCAGGTCTTGTTTCCAGTTTGTGTTGTCAGTCAAATGCATAAGACGTGACTGGTTTGCCCAGCAGCAAGTTTATGTAGCTTTAAGAAAGGATATAGAACAGAGGGTCGTGAGCTTGCACAACCAACAGCATCACAGAAGCCTCAGACATGGCTTCTGGTGTCCGATTATAACGAGTGCTTTTTTTGTGCCTCCAAGGTTCTGGAACTGATTCTAGTGGGAATCACATAGGCACAGGGAAGCTGGAGGGTCCTTGGTCCCCCAGCTTAAAAACCTTGAGAGTCCTCTTGTATCTAAAGGGGAGTGTGCTCAGTTTCCATTCTGAAGCTCAACTGTAGGCAGAAATAACTACATATTCTGGTGACTAAAGACAGCATGCTGGGAGACAGCCTTGGCTTGGTAATCAGCACATGGTAAATCTAGTGAGACCCCTGCTGATCTCTGATGAATACGTTTCCTCATTTGGTATTGGGAAGAAATGCAACAATCAATCAAATATTCCTCAAGCATTTCAGAGGTTGGAGGAAGAGATTATCGCCCAGTCATTAACTCTCACTTTCTAGATTGTCTTGGATTACTAAACCTCAGCAATTCAGGAAGTAAATGGAGAGATAACATAGTAAGGATGACACTTACTGCCTCCCTGGCACGGAAACCTTTGCATATCCTATAGGACACATTCTGAGGTTAGCGGTATGATAGAGTGGCCTGGGTAGCTGTGCTGTATTCAAGTCCTGGTGTGTGTCCCTGAATAAATGAAGTTAAAAAGCAAGGGGAATAAAGGTTGCTGATGGAATTAAGGTTGCTAATCAAATGATTTTGAAGTGGCTTCATTATCTTGAATTATTTGGGTGGCTCCAGTGTAATCACCAGGGCATTTATGAGTAAAAGAGATGAGTGGAAGAAGGAGGCAAAAATGAGACAAACAGATGGAAGCCTGAGAAGGATTTAGCTCGACATTGCTGGTTTTGAAGATGCATGAATGGGACCGTGAGCCAAGGAATGTGGGCAGCCTCTAGAAGCTGGAAAAGGCAGGGAAATATCTTCTTCTGGAGCCTCCCCACCCCGGCCACGGCCCCCAAAAGAACGGAGCCCCATAGACACCTTCATTTTAACCCAGTGAGACCCATGTTGGATTTTTGGCCCCCAGAACTGAAAGGTCATAAATTTGCCTTTTTTCGAGCCACTGAATTTCTGGTAATTTGTAACAGCCAGAGGAGGAAACCGTAACAATGCCCTTCACCTCTCTGTGCTTCAGTTTCTCATTTTGTCCAATGAAGATTATGACAGTCTCTCTTCCTTTGGCAGCTGTAAGATGTAAGTGCATGTGCCAGGGCCCTCTGCTGACTCTTGGGAAGACTCATTTTCTGGACTGCAAGTCAAGAGACATTGGTCATAGTCTCAGGGAAAATACTGACAATAGTAATTTTCTGCCTTTCTTCCAGAATCCCATGGGAGAACCAACTATTAACTTCTATTTTTAATCAAAGTGCTGTTCATGTGTAACTTTTTGTTATAGTGTAACTTGCACATTTCCAATGGACTTATTAGATTGTATGTCAAAGACACATGAAGAAAAGGCAATGATACTATACATGAACCACCATTTG
>PISX010027431.1:0-22998 GCA_004024625.1 Mellivora capensis | reverse complement strand
TTTGAAGAGTTTTGATCAGGAAGGGATGCTGTACTTTGTCAAATGCTTTTTCAGCATCTATTGAGAGGATCATGTGGTTCTTGTTCTTTCTTTTATTAATGTGTTGTATCACATTGATTGATTTGCGGATGTTGAACCAACCTTGCAGCCCTGGAATAAATCCCACTTGGTCGTGGTGGATAATCTTTTTAATGTACTGCTGAATCCTATTGGCTAGTATTTTGGCGAGAATTTTCGCGTCTGTGTTCATCAAGGATATTGGTCTGTAATTCTCTTTTTTGATGGGATCCTTGTCTGGTTTTGGGATCAAGGTGATGCTGGCCTCATAAATTCTGTAGGTTTTTAACTACATCCAATTTTTATCTGAACACACCCACATTTATATGCACCACTCTGTGATGGACTGAATGTTTATTCTACTCCCCCAGCACCCATTCCTATGTGGAAACCCTTATCCCAGTGTGATGACATTAGGAGATGGGGCCTTTGGGAGGTAACTAGGTCGTGAGAGTGGAGCCTTCGTGAAATGTATTAGGGCTCTTACAAGAGAAGACCAAAGAGTTAGCTGACTTTCTTTCTGCCTTGTGAGGACATAGAGAGCAGATAGCCATCTGTGAGGAAGAGACCACTCACCAAAAACCTGGTCATGCTGGCTTCCTGATCTCAGACTTCTAGGCCTCAGAACTGTGGGAAATTAACTAGTGTTATTTATAAATCACCCAGTATATCATACTTCGTTCTAGCAGCCTGAACTAAAACACACGCATCGGATGTGAAATCATAACGCCTCATCTAATTATCTCAAATTCTGAATGAGAGGAGTAAAGACTACCTTACATTTTACCATTTATGAGATGCGTCTTCAATGTCTGGCTCTGTTGCTTCTAATTCTTCTTCCAAATTATCTTGCACATTATTGTCAGAATAATCTTTCAATTTATTGGTAAAACTTCTAATTAGTAGCTCTTCTATAGTCTTTATGGCCTTGGTAACATTCACTAGCTTCTCAATGCTCATGGTATCAAACAGATCTTCCATTCTCCATAATCTAACCAGCCCCTCCAAGACAATTTATTTTCTATCTCTCCATAACATTCTTTCTGTGTCAATCACATACGAATTTTCACTTTTTTCTTCATATATTGTATTGGGAAGAATTGCACTTGTCTTTAAGTCACCAAAAACTTGACTATAATGGCTTAAGCAAGTAAGGATTAATTTTTTTTCCTCCCAAATAACAAAAATGGGGAAGAGAGTGGCAACCATTTGACTTAGAAATTCAACAATTTTGGCCATCTATATATCTATATATTTATATATAGATATATATTATATATACCAGTTCAGGGGGAGGGGCATAGGGAGAGAAAGAAGCAGACTCTCACTGAGCAGGGAGTCAAAACTGATGCAGGGCTTGATCCCAGGACCCCAAGACCATGCCCCAAGCTGAAGGCAGACACTTAACCTACTGAACCACCCAGGCACCCCCAGGGCCTTACATTTCTTGAACTCTCTAGACTTTTTCCTCATAGTCACAAGATAGTTACTGCAGCACCAGCCATCAAATTTAAATTCAAGGCAGAAAGAAATGGGAGAGGTTAGTATAGACCATAGCTACCCCTTGTATCAACAAAGCAAAAAGTATGCCTGAAACCCCAGGTGGAGTTCTATTCATGTGGCTTATTACCCAGAACTAAGTTTCATGTTCACATGACCTCCTTTAGACACAAAGGAGGCTTGGGGATTATTTCCCTTCTCTGAGTCCTAAGTAGAGGCAGACAAGGACAAAGGGCTAGAAAACCATGTTGGGGTCTACTATATAGACATTAAGCTCCTGTCTATCTCTATGTTCTCCCACATGATTTCCTCCCTTTGTAAAATGCTTCCTCCCTCTCTTCTTATGCCAAACCCTACTCATTATTTTTCCAGTGTCCAGGTTCACATTCCATGTCTTTTGTTAAGCATACTCTGAAGCTTCCAGCCACCATGATCCCTCCTTTCTCTGAAAACATTTTTTTTGCACACATAAACACATAAAACTCTAAATTTTTAAAAAACTAAATTATGTTCTCCTTAGGTCAAATGTCCTCCTGATAGAATCCTTAGTTCTTGATGTCAAGACTGACTGCAGTATTTTCTCTTCAGTATCTTCTCCAAAAGACAGTCTCTTTTAGGTAAAAGTAGATGTCTTCAAAAGAGACACTTTTATTTCAACTATGTTTCAAAGGACTTCATAGAATTTAAATTATTTTTTTTAATTATTATATGAATTGTGGCTTTACAGTAATGAAACTGGGCCCTTAAGCCAAGCACAAGTATAACTTTAGGTTATAGCTTATACATTTTGGTACATTTACCATTATTTATAAGACAAAAGATAGTGACTTTAAAATGCAATGTATTTTTACATCTCTCTCTTTTTAAAAAAAACTTTTTAGAGGCTGATATCTTACTGGACTGTAAGAACTCCAGTTCACGGGACGCCTGGGTGGCTCAGTTGGTTAAGCAGCTGCCTTCAGCTCAGGTCATGATCCCAGCGTCCTGGGATCGAGTCCCACATCGGGCTCCTTGCTTGGCAGGGAGCCTGCTTCTCCCTCTGTGTCTGACTGTGTTCACTCTCTCTCTCTCTCTCTCTGACAAATAAATAAATAAAATCTTAAAAAAAAAAAACAAAAAACTCCAGTTCACATATATCACATCACATAGCAGGTCAGCTTATGATAGTTTCAAAAAATGTGGATTAGCCAGGAATTTAAAGAAAGGTTTGTGTTCTTAAGGAACTTAAGAGGTTGGAACTTTAAAAAAAAAATCTTCTTCAGGCCCTCTGACTTTTTAAAAGCTCTAATCTGTTTTTTAGCACTTTATTACTCACAAGATAAATTTTATTTTTCTCCCCACTCTTCTTTAGGGCTTTGTGTTCTCCCTTCTGAGCTAAGTACTTTCAGATTTGGTTTTTCAGATGAAATATATGCCTTTCTCTCACATCAGAATGATTCTTTCTCCAAACAGACAACCAAGTAATTGAACATTGCTTTAATTTCCTAGGTGGAGATTTGAATGACTGCATATATTTTGTAATAACTCACATGATTGCATATGTAGGGACACTTTTGAAAAAATGTGAAATAGGAATCACTGAAAAGAATTCCTAGATGACTTAAAGTGAGTCTGAATGTTGGGTACCAATGTTAGCTTAGAACATGTTGCCCCACCAACAGGAACAAGGTCTTGAGAAGATACTGAGAATCTGAAGCAGGAAAAGCAGTAGGACTATAGGGTACACATGATTTGACATAAAAAGAACATGGCGGGCTATAGGCCCAGATAAGAGGATGCAGCCCTACTCCAGGCCTGCTTCTCAGGGAACAGGCTCTTCCATGGAGGAAGAAACCATTTACCTTTTGAAGTTCTGCCACATCAATCACAGGTCTTTATATACTGATTAACTGCCTCTCTCAGCAAGAAGGATGAGCCAGCTAGCTTCCTCAGCACAAAGAAACCAGTTTTGCCTCTCCTGAATTAACCCTTCTATTGCCAGGTGAAGTATTTTTCTGGATAATGAAAACAAATAACATGTTTCAAAGAATTGGCTAGCAAAAATAAATAGTGATTATCTTTTGGCTAAACTTTTGCTGAAAACTCCAAGATCATTACCTACTGACATGGAATGACTGCTAAAAACCCAGAGGTAGCAAAGGAAAGAGAAGCAAATTGAAAGTGTTCCTGTGCATTCAGTTGGCAGCCATCTGAATCCATTTGAGATGAGCAAGAAACCCAAGTAGACATGGGTTCACAGAGGACTATTGTATGCTTGATGTGTGGGAGAATGCATACAAAAATGTATTTGCAGTGTTGAGCAAGTAAATTGTCCAATTCTGCCACTTGGATTGATGCCCAAACAGGGAACAGTAATGATACCTTACTTTTGAAAATTTAGTTACAGGGCACTGTCGCGTGCATTATCTCTTTAATCTCTCTAAAAACCTTCTGATGTAGGTGTTATTCTTATTTTACAGATGAAACAGAAACTGGGAGGTGCCATGCCTAATTTCCCAGCTAATAGGTGGCAAACTTTGGACTTAAACCCAGGTTTTTGAATCCACTCCTCCTTCTGGCATCCTATTAAACTTTCAATGATTCCCAGCCTTGGTTGCATACTGGGATCACTGGAATTGCTCACAAAGTGCTGATGCTTGGCTCCTCCCCTGAGACATTCAGAGGTAACTGGTCTAGGAGAGTGGCCTGGGTATTGGGATTTTTTTTTTTTCAAGGACTTTAATGCAGAATTTTTCAAGCTCAACAGGATTGATGTGTGGGGGCAGACAATTATTTGTGGAGGAGGGGTTTTCTGTGCCCTGTAGGATGCTTAGCAGCACCCCTGACCTCTCTTCCAGATGCTAGTAGTGACAATCCCGTTGTGGCAATCAAATATCTTCAGACATGGCCAATATTCCCCTGGAAGGTAAGATTACCTGGTTGAGAAGCACTGCTTAAGTTACAAAGTTGTGAATAAATGACTGATCAATAGCTTCATTATCAGCAGCAACTATCAGTTTATTTATTTCTTAATTTACTCCATTCGTGTCATGTCAAGGAGTTGGAACAATTCATCATATGTGCCTTTTCATCAAAATTTTTCATCAAAATTAGGAACTGAACTTGACAAATAGTTTTGGAATACTGTGTTTATGTGATGATTATTTGATCTAAAGGATAAGAGAAAGTTCTATTCATTTCTAGTTCTTTAATTAACTCAATTATATTTTCTTAGTGTTAACTTAGTGTTGGGCCAGTATTTCTCAATCTTACCTGATAAGAATCAGCTGGAATGCTTGCTAGAACAGCAGGTTCCTAGGCCCTAAGCCAGAATTACTGAATCAGAATTTCTAGAAAAAGGCCAGATGATCCAGATAATTTATCAAGTACCCCTGGTCTTTGGGGAACTTTGAGAAAAACTGGGTAAGGCATGGGGGATACAGAGATGAAGAAGACACAGCCCTCCTCTCAAGGAGATATGAATCAAATAATTGTAAGTATGACGGTAAGAGCAAAAATACAGTGTGTAGAACCTAGAACGTAGCATAAGGAATGAACCTTACTTTGGTTGAGGAGGCATTGCTCTGAGAAGGGTGTATGTAGGATGATATCTAGCTTGGATTCTGATGCATAAGTAGAACTAGCCAGAGGTACAAGGTATAAAAAAGTACATCTCAGGTGGAGAAAAGCAACAAGAGAAAAGGCCTCCTGGTTCCACTTCTATTCTATAGCCTACAGCCATACACATAGTAGATACTCAGTAAATATCTATTCTTTGGTCAGTCTTAAACCCACTGTTCATCCATCATAGTGCCCTCTTGCCAATGATTCCTCACTCTTATCCTCAAATGGGCATGAGAAAAATTTGCTTAGGCTGGAGGGTGGCCAATAGGTCAATATTGTGCATCTCATTTAAGCCCCCGATATACCCAGATTTAATAAACAGTTGTCGAATACTGAGTTGGTTCTAGGTCCATCTAGAATCTTGGTTTTCTCCTTTGTAGACTCAACTTGTTTGTCATTACTTGTCAATGTCTAACTCTTTCTCCGGGCTGTTACATTAATTATGGCGGGGATAGTGTCTATCTTGGTTTCTATTTATCCCCTGGCCCAACATGTAGGCTATTCTTAATAACTATTGACTGAATTAATAGATCAGTGAATGAGTAAGCAAATTGAAACAGAAGACCAGCACTAACTGGCGTTCATCGCATGAGCTCCATTTCTCCAATAGCACACTTACCCTCAGCATAGATGTTTGGTTCAGCAAATTCCAGGAATGAACAGGTCTGATTATTAGAGCAGTCAGCTTTTCTTGAGGCAGTAGTAAGACTAGAACAATGAGATGGCTGATGAGCAATAATCTTGAGACACTTGAGGTAATAAGAAAAAAATCAAAGAAGAAAAATCCATACATTGGTGTCAGGGAATCTGTTTGAAATAGTTGATCAATATAAGTGAAACAGAGGGACTTGCAAGCCAAGAAATGTGGACATCTCCAGTGAGGAGATAGCAGAGGTCAGGGAGCTGAGTCTAAGGGTATAGCATGAACCCAAAAATGGAAGCTAATGGAAGCCATGGTTCAAGTTTTATCTCTTGAGTTCATGTTTACTATTTGTAGTAAGGATTCTATTCTAGGAAGTCACTCCCAACCTGAAAATGGATTTCACATTAAAAGAGGGTTATCTCTTGACATATCTTTTAAACTAAAACCTGCTTCATGCTCATTATATGACTATGTTCTAGATTTCTTGGCTCTCAAAAAAGGAGCTCTGGTTTTTGCAATGTAGTCATTGTCAATGCCCTCAAATAAGCCTTATGACATCCTTTTCCATCATGCCACACAAAGAACATGATAATATTTGCATGACATACTTGAATACTTCAATAAAAAAGTATTGGTGGCTGCTTCACCTGCCAACCGGAGGGCCCAGGAAAGCAGTATGTCAGGCACACTGGAACTCCTTAGAGAGGTAGCAATGAGGCTGCAGCCCACTGTTTAGAAGTTCTACACTGGCAGATGTATTATCAATTTCCAAAGTTGTGGAGGGATGATTTCATGGTAGGGTTTTTTTTTCATCCAAGAACTATTTACTGAGCACCCACCATGTTCCAGGCATTTTTCAAATCAAAGCACAAAATTGTGAATAAAACACAAACCCCTCTTTCAAGGTTATACTCCAGTAAGGTGAGATCGAAAAAAGACAACCAGACCTGTATCAGGTGATAACTGGGCTGTGAAAATCAATCCAGCAGCATGAGCAGAACAGCAAGGAATGGGTATAGGGGCAGAGACATAAGCAATCTTATGCAGAGAGTGAGAGGATGTCTGTTAGTTTCCTATTGCTGCTATAACAAGTTACCACAAACTTGGTGGCATACAACAACACAAATTTATTATCTTACAGTTTTGGAGGTCAGAGTCAAAAATAGATTGGCAAAGCTGCATTCCTTCTAGATGCTCTAGATGAGACTCGAGTTCCTTGCTGTTTTCAACTTCTAGAGGCTACCTGCATTCCTTGGCTCCTGATCCATTCTTCCATCTTCAAAGCCAGAAACACAACATCTTCAAATCCCCCTCCTCTCCCTCTCTCTCTTCCTTCTTATAAGGACCCTGTGATTTTAGTTGGCCCCCTTAGAGAGTCCGGGATAATCTCCCTGTCCCAACACCTTTAACTTAATCACAACTGCAAGGTCTATTTAGCCACAGGTCTATTTTGCTACATAAGGTAACATATCTGTGGGTTCCATGGACTTGGACGTCATCTTTGGGGGGGGGTCCGGGGGGGTGGGTATTATTCTTCCTACTATAGTAGGATTCTCTGGTAAGGTGTTATTTGAGCAATGGACCCCAAAGGAGGCTCAGGAGATCTCTCCTGAGCCATGCAGGTCTCAAGGAGGAGGGTTCTCACCAGTGGGAACAGCAAGTGCAAAGGCCCTGAGAAGGGCGTGGACTTGGCTTGCTTAAGGAATGGGAAAGATCCCAGCATGCCTGGAGCAGAGTGAGAGAGGAGAACTATGGTAGGAGAAAAGATCACAGAGGGGTAGCAGCAGTTCAGGTCAGGCGTGTAGGACTTAGTGGACCACATCAGGACGACATGAATAACCTTATTCAATCTTACCTGATAAGGTAGCTGCTATTATTTGCCTCATTTTCAAGGTTAAGAAACTGAGGCTTAGGAAAGTTAAGTATAATGAGCTCGAGGATCCACAACTCGCAAGGAGTTAAGACCAGTTTTATCCTGGGCTACCTGGTTCCAGAGCTCTCACATTTGACCCCTCTGCCGTGCTGCCTCCTCAACATTCTGCGGTCCAAAGAGTTAGCATGCAACTGGAGCTCTTAGAGGAGTGAGAAGTCCACCGAGGTGGAGAAAACACCCTTGTCCTTCGGGGTCACTCTTTCCGCTACGATGCAGACGCCATGTCAGTGGGACAGGAAGCACGAGGGGCAAGGCCCAGATAATTGCCCTCCTACCAATTCCTCAACTGACAACAAAATTAAGGACTGTGGCAGCAAGTTTGTAACTAAAATTAAGCCAGGTAACCTTTTGTCCTTCAGGTTTAGCATCTGTTAGTGGGGATACACAGTTGTAAATGTATCTTTGCAATGGAAAAGAAAAGAGAAATTCAGATGAATATGAATTTTCAAAACAGAAAAATGGGACTTGGTGCCATGAAAGACCCTTGGTATTATCCAAAGCTTTCTCTATAATAAGTTGTCTGCTGCTTGTGTGCATGCTTGCACACGCACGCACACACACACACACACAATTTCTGATATTTAATCTACTTTTTTTTTTAATTTTTAGAAAATCACTAATCACCAGAAGTGCTTTTATTTTGCATTGCCTACCTCAGTCCTTTTCCTTTAGCTCAGAGATCTTGTCATTCTTCTTCGTGAAAGAGAGGAGTCTTGGGATGGTTTCATAGGTTGTGTCCCCATGGGGCTCCTGGAAAGGATTAAAAATTTCTAGAGATTTCTTAGTCACAAAGAAATCTTTCTTCCTTCTTCCCCAAGTCTCGTGCTCAGTGAGTACACTGCGTTTAGGGGAAGAGTCAGGCCCAGTGTTGATGGAATTGTTGCTAGAACAGTCCAGTCATGTGGACTATTAATAAAATTATATGTTTATAGAAAATTGGGCAATTTAAAAGCAGATCTATGTGTTCCTTTCCAAACACCTTCTCAGTTGTTTAGAATAGAATTGTTAAGCATGTGAGTTGATTCTTTAGTTTCCAGTATTCACAGCTCCCACTCATATCTTTGAAAATTCCTTTATGGCATCTACTTACAGTAGTCAAACTGCAAAAGTTAAATAATATGTATTAAGAAAAAAATAGACCCCTGTGGCTGTTTCAGCTTTTGTCATCATGTTGGAGCCAGGAAACCTAGGGGACCTGTATTGTCCCTGCAGCCCTTGAGTTTGCAGAAACAAAACAGGGTACACAGCATTCAAAATCATAAAGCATCCCCTTGGTGGGATCCATACCACAGCCCCCTGCTTGGCCAAGACGTCGTGCTTCCCACACACCCCTGCCTCTCCCGCCTCCCCGGATTCCTTTACACGTGTGGTAGCTCTGCAGAGAAGGAGGCCCCCGTCACTACATTGTGATGTTCAGCCTCTCATGTCTCTCTACCTCGACCTCATGTTGTCCCACAGCTGCCAGTAAAGACCAACAGACCCGAACAAGCAGAACAAATCCAGGTGAAGTCTGAGAAACATCCTTCAGGGGAAATTTTGCCTTGTGGCCTCTGTCGTCTGCACGATGAGGCAAGAAAACATCACAATGGGGAACCCAGAGGAAAATGGCCTTTTGTGACAGGGGAAACATAGCCCCACGCAGGGTTTTCACATTTAAAGATATTCCACGATGCACTGATTACAAGTACAATGTCTCAATTTTTAGAGACCGAGGGTCCCTGAAGTGAGCAGAACATGCTCCCTTGACTTTAAGGATTCACATAACCCATGCCCAAGCTTCATCTAGTTATCTGGCTGCGGCATTTTGGGCAGCCTGCTCTGCTGACAGGGAGGGGCAACTGGGAATGAAATTGGGAAGCAACAGGTCTGAGCTTAGGTTTTTCCACGTAAGAATGCTTGCATATCCCTCTGAACCTCAATGTCCACATAAGGAATATGGACTTAATAATATTCCTCTTACTGGGCTGCTGTGAAATGCAAATGACATCATACCGGGGGAATTACTTTATGTCATAAAATGCTACAAAAATGCAATTTATTGAATCAATAGTGGGAAAATCCAGAACTAACGTATTGGCCTGGTACTCATCTATTTCGTTCTGTTTAATTGTGGTAACCTCTTTTCAAATGAGGTTTTGATATCTTATCAATAATTGGTATGTATCATCAGAAGCCAACTCATTCTTAATATTATTTTCAACTGGCCAGTAATAATGTAATAATGCAGAATTGCATTAGTTATAATAAGAACACATAACCCCTACTTGTGAAGTAGTTGTAAGATTTCAAAACCACACAGCTATTTTGGAAGGCTGACCAGGGGACAGGTTGGCTGAAGTTGCACTGGGCTCTTCTATTATAATCAGAGCTAGGCATTTTTGTTTGCAGAAGAGCTGGTTTCTCCATGTGGAAGCTAGTTTCTCTTAGGCCAAGACAACTGTGTAATTCTCCACTAGTCATGATTTAAATGTAGCCCCAAATATGGCACGTGGCATGGGTAACGTGATGACTCAAAATGTTTTATGCTGCATGATGATGCCTACAAGTGTGCTTGCTCTAAGATCAATGCAATAGTTTCAGGCATTGCTGCTCTGGGGGGATGGTCTTCCTCTGTCTGCATTTGTTTTTTTTCTCTCCTTCCTTTTTATTTCTTTTTTTCTGATGGTTATTCTGCCCTCACTCCCTTTTTTTATTCAGTTCTTTGTCTCTAGAACACCAAGAAAAGCTTACAGTTGGTCACACTCAATCAGACAAGCAGCTTTGGTCGGTGAATCAGATCAAATTAATACAGTTTGGTTGACCCCTTTGCTGTTGAAACCCCTCGATCTCCACTCAGGAGCATCTCTGCTGAGGGAACTGGATTGTACTATTGGGCCACGTGCTGGAGAGGGAGAGGTACATGCAGGCACATTTTGGGAAAGAAGCAAATACCTATAGTAGGAAAACAAGAGGCAAGTGCAGCTCTCCATTCAACATACTCGGAGTGGAATGGAAAAGGGCAGGAAGGCTGTTTGACATACCAGAAACATGGCCAGGTAATCCAGCAAACACGACGTGCTGGCGTTATAAATTGCTTGAGTGACCTTTGATGAGAATTAAAATGCTACACATATCTCTAATTGAATATTTTTCATTTTCTCTTCTGAGGCTGATAAATCTGTGAGAACACAGAGGCATGTGTAACCTACATCTTTACCCTTAACATTATTGTGATTTTCCAGTTGTCCCATTAATTAGAGTGATTTTCTCCACATGCTCAAATTGTCAGAGTATGAATAAGAGAAATGTCTTAATGATATGATTTATTGCAGCAGCACAGAATGTTCAGAAGTAGAGAGCAAAGACCTTTTATATTTTTTTCTTTTTTCATGCCCAGGCTTTCAAAAAAAATAGATGTGAACAGTTCAAATTAGTTTTTCTAGGACTGGGAAACCTCAGTTGCCATTTTAGTTGCTTCTGCATTTCTAGCCCTGAAATAATATATGCCATCTGCGCTCCATAAATACAGAAATGGAGTGTAAATTTGATTGTTCTATTACTTGGAACCCAGTCTTAATATCTAAAGATTTTTCATATTTTTGTCATATCCTTGAACTCAATTTAGAGAAAAAAATGAATTCAATCAGCCTTAAAAAGAAACAAGGTAAAAATCTTCTAGAATCTTCACTTGGGTTGATATTTTCCTTTTTTCACTCCTGCAGTAACAACAACAACAACTATATATATATGTGTATACATATACATATACATATATATATGTATGTATACGTATATACATACATATATACACATATATGTATGTATATATAGACACATATATACATATATTATGTATAACAAATTATACATAATTTGTTTTATACATATATAAAACAAATTATAATATCAAGTAGATTGCAATTTGAGAATCTTTTTAAATCTTAACTGAATTTCCCATAAATAACATACATATAAAAGATTTTACTAGAAAATATTTATTTACCTTGGTTTAAAATATAAGCAGATTCCATTACTTATAGTGAATTATTTTTGAAATGACTAATAGAAGTCATCAGGTATTGTAGACAGGTATTACCAGAAACATTAAGTTCATAAAGGATATTTTAAAATACATAGAGTCCTTTTTTAGTATGAAAATCTGTTTTCATTAGGTTGGTCATAGAATTTTATCATACCCTGAGCAAATAAATGGAGAGGTACTTAAAATTTTAAGTATGTTTTCATAGTGTAAATTGTTTCTGTCCTCTAGGCTGGGAACTGCCTCTGAGGCATTTGTATTTATTTGGTACCAGGCAACACAGCTGAGTCGGTTTCTGGTGAGTTCTGGACAGTGAAATGGGCTCTGCTTGATCTTTCATCCTCCCTCATCTTCTGCAATAGGCTCAGTCCTCTTCCCGATCTCTGGAAGTCACACACTCGTTCTTCTATATTAGCCTCCTTGTCTGCTAGCACCTACCACAACTCACCTAGGGCCGGCTCAAACTGCCCTCCAGGACGTGAAATTGGGGAGGCCCTAGCCACGGTTCTTTCTGGCTCTGAACCATCAGTGCCTCTGCTTCGGGAGTGAGACCAGTACTGAGCTGGTTGGCGCAGCAGCAGCAGCTGAGCTGAGAAACCAGATTCCCCAGCACCTTTTCTCCTAGAGGTACGGGTCCTGGAGAGCTGCTCATTCAAGACCTTGCCTCCAGTGTTAGCTGGGCAGCCCCCCACAGAGAGAGCAACACCTTCACGAAAGGGCAACCCATTACTCAAAAGCAAGTTCTTCACGCACAGACAAGGTTATGACGAATCTTGTGTTATGTAAAGCGTGTTTATGAGATTCAGAAAGAACAAATCTGTTTCCTTCTCAGCTCAGACTCCACCATTCCAGTGTTTCTTGTGTTTGGCAGATCGACTCTCTCATTTCCATCACAGCAAAACTAACTCTAAAACGGTACTTAGATGAGGCAAAACTTCTAGTAAAAGTGAGAATGTACTCAATATGATTACTTAACATCAAGTAGAATGTCCTATTAATTTTTTCCATGAAATTGTCTGTTTTCAAATTAGACTCATCTATTTTTTGGAAAAAAGGTTAAACAAAATGCATAGAACTTGACCTAATAAATAGCTATTTGATTTTTCCAGCCTTCCACCTCTCCCTCTTCACTAGCCGTCCAGCTTCTTGCTCTCCCTACTCCATCCTGCAACCACTCCCCTCTTCTGCAATCCGATTTACCTCCCATTATAAGCTTTCCCCAGGAAGCCAACAATGATCTCCCAGATGCTATCCTTTAGGTACTTTTCAATCTTACTTGTGTTTTTCTGAAGTGTTTCAGGGTTCCATTTTAGTGCCTCTTTCCTCCTTGGGCTACATTTCTTTGCATGTTTTTATTTATACTCACAATGTCTGTATTAGTTAGGGTATGAACCAAAACCAATAGGATATATATAGACAATATGAGAAGATTTATTCTAGGAATTGGCTCACACAGTTATGGAGGCCCAGAGTTCCGTGATCTGCTGCCTGCAGGCTAGAGAACCAAGAATGATGGCAGTGTTATTCTGTCTGTGTCTGAAGGCCTGAGAACAGAGGGCCCAGTGGTTGAAGTCCCAGCCTGAACCAGGAGTGCCTGATGTCCAAAGGGAGAAGAATATAGATGCCTCAGTTCAGTCAGAGAGCGAATTCCCCCTTCCTCTACCTTTTTATTTTCTACAGGCCCTCAACCAGTTGGATGATAGCCACACACATTGGGGAAGACAGTCTTCTTCAGTCTACCAATTCAAATGCTAATCTCTTCCAGAGACACCCTTACAGACACACCCAGAAAAAATGTTTAACTGGCTATTTGATAACTCTTACTGTAATCAGGTTGACACAAAATTAATCACCATAACTTCAAATATTGCCTAAAGGTCCCTGAGACCCAGATGAATAGTTTTGGTCCAGACCTCATTCCTGGGCTCTGAATTTTCATTTCTATTTGCCTATCAGGTATCTCTGTTTAGATATTTCATAGTGATGGCATCCCAGATAGAATTCATCCTTTTCGCAGTGATCCTAAATGCTGCCTCCATATATCTTTTCTCCATTTCTTGTCTTATAAATGATACTTTCTTAACTCAGCTGCCCAAGTTAGAGATGAGGGTATCACCCAGATTAGTGTTTCTCCTTTAAAGCTCACGTTTTGTCAACCCCTGTGTTCCAGGTATCTTGCCTCCTAGGAGGAGTTCTCCTTTTAGCCCTCAGGGTCACCTATGTAGTTCATGCCCTTGGTGTCACTTGCCCATTTGTCATAAGAGGCCCCTTTCTGATTGTCCCACTTATCGCCTTACCTTCTCATCCTTCATAAAGCTGCTAAAGTGACATTTCTAATGTGAAAATCTGATCCTTCCCTCAAACAGCTCAGAATTCTGCAAGGGCTTCTTTGCCTTCAGATAAATTGGGTTGGGAGTGTTTTGCTTACAGAGTCTTCTATGATAAGGACTCTGTTCCACCTCCATCCCTGTCTGTCCTCTACTTGTCCTCTCCCCACTGAACACTTTACATACTGGGAATATTGAGCCATTTTCAGTTTCCCCAAATACTTGTGGTCTACACACTGCTTGACTTGTATGCTGTTTTTTGCCTGGCTTGCCATCCACATTTATCTGCCCATTTTGTAAGACTCAGTTAAGTACTACCTTCATGTGAGGAAACCTTTTCCCCCTGAAATCGCATGCTGCCCATGTACATAGGCCTTATTTCATAACTGGAAGACTCCTTTTTCTTTGCCTCTGTTTCTCCTATAGATTGCAATTGTGTTTTCCATCTACATATTTGTATCATGTACAGGTGTCTAACACATAGCAGGAACCCAATAAATATTTGTTAAAGCAATGAATAAGGGAATGAATAAATGAGTGAAATTACTAAAACCATCAAGGATTTGAAACTATGTGATGCCAAATTTTCTTCCATTTCAGTTTTTATCTTGATTCTGTGCAGATGCATCATTAATTAAATTCTGGGTGTATGACAAGCCTTATAGAGCATGATTATATTTCTATCTAAGATGAAGATAAAAATATTTGCATGTAAATGAGACAATACTCAGCCTCAGAGAAGCTCTATCTCTCAATACTCCAAATAAACTCTATTACCTGTTGGGAAATAAATGAAAATGAATCCACTGCAGTAATGGGTTTTCAGGCCAATTTTCCAAGCAAGAGCTCATTTCTCGCTGAAAGTAAATATGCTTCCTGAGCTCATGAAATCTGCTATTGCTTATGTGTACACATGCACTGAGGATGAGTTCCCATCTCATTCAGATCCGTGAGCTTTGAAACAAGCCCCAAGTGTAAGACATCTGTAGGTTCCACCAATTTTGTTTGCACAAATTAACAAGCAAAACCTTAAGATTTAAAATAACTTGAGTTACGAAGGCCCCTCATATTTGAAGCATTTGCTCCTGTCTCTAAATAGAAAACTGTTTCTTAACTCCAGAAATGGAAGTGTAAGGCAATAGGCAGGAAAATGCCCCCATTCTTTTGGTGGTTTTAATTCAGTCTTTCTTCCCTCCTGCTTCATTCCCTTCTTAAATCTCTTCAGTTCCCTTAAGTTGCTGACGGCAGGATGTGAGGACTTAGTACGTGCCAGCACTAGATGAAGCCATCATTTTAATGAAATTTAATCCCTCTAACAATGCCATGAAATGGATGCTATCATTACCGTCTCCATGTAACTGCCTGATGCTGGCGGAGGGCAAGGAGGGCGAGTCGTACAGCTCTTAACTGGGTAATCCAGAGCTCAAACGCGGATCTGATTCTAAGACATTGCCTGTAATCCTTTGTGGCCTGCCTCATCCAAAGCATGGTTAACCTTTGTGAGATGAAAAATTAGTCCAGCTCCTTTTGAAGTCCTCATACTCTGCTTAGCAAGAATTACACACATCCCATTGTTACATCACTCTTTACGTGCTACTTCATGAAGCAGGA
Source organism: Mellivora capensis (assembly GCA_004024625.1). Lineage (NCBI taxonomy): Eukaryota > Metazoa > Chordata > Mammalia > Carnivora > Mustelidae > Mellivora > Mellivora capensis. The sequence goes on along the minus strand of PISX010027431.1, from coordinate 7,306 downwards.
GGTTTACAGCTGGAGGTGCTGATTCTAGTTTGTGATATGTAATCACTTGTTCAGACGGGCAAAGGACCCCCAAAACAAGAGAAGGGACTTAGGGAGGGAAATTTTTCTATTTCCTAAACATGTTATTGAGAAATAACAAAACAAAACAACATAAAAAAAATAGAGAGATTTCAGGCTAAGCCCCACTGCCAAACTTGTTTTTAAAGGAAGAGACGGTAAATATTGTGGATGTAGCAGTTTCTGTCTCAACTATTCAGCTCTGCTGTCACAATGTGAAAGAAACCACAGGCAAGATATAAATGAATGAGTGTGGCTGTGTTCCAATAAAACTTTATTTACAAAAATAGGTAGTGGGCCAGATTGAGCCCATGGGCCATAGTTTGTTGACCCTCGCTTTAAAGTGTCCAGATATATTCCTTACATTGTGTTAGCACCCCAGATGTTTGGAAATACCTAGATGATTAGTAGAATGTAGGTGACTGATAGGAGATGGATAGCATTTTGTCCTATCAGGATTGTTTCTGTGCTCCATTGCTATAGCACCACTGTTTAACTGGATGTTGTAGGAGTTCAAAGGGAGGTAATCTATTTAGACTCTAGGAGCAGGCTGTCTGGCAATTTGTGGCATCAAAACTGGGAAGGCTTAGAAAAGCTTTTGACAGTGATGGAACTGTGTTCATACAATTTAGAATTGCAATCTTAGCTGGGAGAATTTAGATTCAGACTCAAATACAGATAATGCAAACAAGGGTGCTATAAATCTTTGCAGTGAAACCAACAAGTGAAGCTGGGTACAGCAGATTTATGGTGCAAACTGATAAATTGCAATTTTTTCCTTCAAAAACATCAGAAAGAAGGAAAAACAGAGCCTTGCATGCAAATTTCAAGTTCATGGCTCTCTTTAAAGTTCTATTTACTTAAAAATTGGCAAGCCTCATTTAAGGTCATTGTTACTGGTATTTTCAGATGGATGTAGGGTGGTGGAGAAGTCTGTGGCCATAGAGTATTTGATCTGGGCATGCTACCCTGGCTTTTCCTAGCTGTGTGCACCAGTTCTCAAACCACTTAAACTTGCACATAGAGTCCATAGCACAGGCCTGGCACACAATGACTTCTCAACAAGTATTTGCAAAAATGACGATGTGCCTCTTCTTGATTTCTTCTGTCTCAAGGTGTGAGTCTCTGCTTTATTGGAAATAAAAAGGAAAACTAAATCTGAGTGGAATTTTAATGACTCAAATACTCAGGTGAAAGGCTTGTAGCTATTCCTAATAATTGATCCCAGAGTCTACAAATAGATCATTCATTACCAGTTAGTCAATTCCTCAGCCTTTCAATGATGGAAAAGAAAATGAAATTCTCTTCTTATGGGTTTTTGGTATCATTAAAAAATAATTTGTATGTAAACCTGTTGTACGCATTTGATATTTTGCTTAAAGGAAACATGTTGCCCTTTCCTGTGTGTGTGTGTGTGTGTGTGTGTGTGTGTGTGTAAGAGAGCAAGAGCAAGAGAGACCGAGAGACAGAGAAAGAGGAAGAGGAAGAGGGCTAATGTGCTTCCTCTGGGTAATATACATAGATGGGGAAAAATCAAGCCAAATTTCTTCCTATTTGTCCACCTTACTAATATTTCAGGAAAGGGGAGTACCCATGTACAGCAGAAACCAGTGCACATATCTTGTACTTCACTTCCATCCCAGGTCTGGAGGCAGAAGTTTCCAGACCCTTATACCCCAACTCTAAATTCCATGTGGTTGAGGGAGACACAAATAATACCCAAATAGACAACTAGATTAAAAGAGCAATTATAGGTAATGAAAAGACTGTTCAGGAAATAGGATGATGTGATAGGAAGTGTTTCTTTTATATGTGCTTTCTATCAGTGATTTTTTAAGGAAATAGGTAAAAACTTAAAGTGTATTTCACACATAGCATCAGAGTCTAAATTTTCTGGTACTTGATCAATTGAATTCAAGTTTGACCCTGAATATATGGCATTAAAGTTAAAAATAAGAAGAAAGTTACTGTTTGAAACAGTCTGAATTAGAATTAATATAGAAATAAAACAAAGATTCACACCATCTGATGTTCATTATCAGTCTACCTAGACATAATTTTTCTTTATGTAATATTCCAAGCTCATGCAATGTTATTAGCCTCACGAATCTTTGGATGTTCATAGAACTGCATTAAATCATCTTTTTATTCCTCAGTCATTGAATAATAACAAAGTCATCCAAATCCACTCTTTTTTTTTTTAAAGATTTTTATTTTATTTATTTATTTGACAGAGAGAGAGATCACAAGTAGGCAGAGAGGCAGGCAGAGAGAGAGAGGAGGAAGCAGGCTCCCTGCTGAGCAGAGAGCCCGATGCGGGGCTCGATCCCACGACCCTGAGATCATGACCTGAGCTGAAGGCAGAGGCTTAGCCCACTGAGCCACCCAGGTGCCCCAAAATCCACTCTTAATATTATAGAAAACATTTTGGAAAATGTATTGTCACCAGAACATTTTGACTCTCTATGAATTATTAATTATTGTTAACATATTGTATGCTATTAACTATCTAAAAAATAACTATTTAGTAATGTTAGTATTTATTGAGCACCGACTATGTGCCAACCATTTTATATTTTCTTACCAATCTTCCAACAACCCTGTGTTTGTGTGTGTGTAGAGGAGTATATTATTAACCCCATAAGGAAATGAGGCTCAGAGAGCTTTCATTTATTATCTGTGACAAAATAACAGCTCAAGCAGCAAAAGGATTTAAACCCAGGGGGGTCTCTTCTCAAACAAATCTCATGTTAACTTCCAAATTTGATTATTTGAATTTTTATTATAAAATATATTCTTAATAAAGTGTATATGTAAAAAAATGTAATGACTAATAATAAAATGACAAATACTTGCAGTCTTCATAGAAACTAGATGTCCAGAACTTGGAAGTCCCCATGTGTCCCTACCTAATTTACATCCTTCTCCTTCTCCTGCAGACTGAAACACTATTCTGAAATCCGTATTAAGCTTCCCTCTTATTTTATTTATAATTTAAAAATCTTTATAGAATCCCCAAACTTGTATTGTCCACTAGAAATATGAGAGCCATATTTGTTATTTAAAAATTTCTAATAGCTACATTTAAAAAATTAAAAACAGATGTAGTTTTTATATTTTATTTAACCCAACATATACAAAATATTATTTCAACATCTAATCAACATAAAAATTATCTAAAAAATCCTCTTTTTTAATATTCTCTCTTTTTCTTTGCACTTCAGGATCTGAAAATCTGATGTGTATTTTATATTTAGAATACCTCTCAGGTTGGGCTAAGCATACTTCAAGTTCTCAGTACGTACATAGGACTGCGGTGGATACTGTGTTACTAACACAACTCTGAATAATGTATTATTCAGCTCTGCCAGTTTTTGAACTTTATATAACTGATGTCAATCCTTTGGGAATTGTTACTTTTGCTCAATTTATATTTTAGAGACTCATCTGTGATAATGCACAATTTTCATTTCATTGAATAATATTTCAGGATGTGTATATTCCACAGATAATGTATTCTTCCTAATTCTGGTACACCTGTGTGTTGTTTCTTTTAATATGAATGATGATCTATTTATGTAGGTTTCAAGTGCACATTTGCAACAGTATTTTTTGGTAAAAATACTTGGAAGTAGGACTGTGGTATAAATCATAGGACTTGTTTTTTCTAATGAGTTGTACCATTTTATCATTAGCAGTAGGTGAGATTATTCCCATCACTACATCCTTACTAACATTTGAGACTGTGAAATTTTAAAACATTTTTTCAATCCAGTGGGCTTGAAATAGATTTCCAATATAATTTTAATTTGCATTTTCCTAATTTCCTAATGAGGTGGATATGTCTTATGTATTATATACAAATATAAATGTCTCATATATTACATAATATAAAGACTCTAGATATTATAAGATGTTTGTATTCCTTCTGTTGAGATGTGGTAGTCTTTTGCTCATTTTCCCCCCGCCCCCGCCATTGATTGCTTGTCTTTTACTTATTGTTCTGTAAGATTTAAAAAAATATATTCTAGAGCATGATACTCAGATTATAGGTAAAGAAAATATCTTTTATAGTTTGTGACTTGTCTTTTTATTCCTTTTTGTGCCCTTTGGTGAACTGAGTTCTTAATTATGAGGCAGTCAAACTTGTCACTCTTTTTCCTGTTGATTTGTACTTTTTATAAGAAATCTTCTTTATCTTAAGGCCACAAAATTATTTTTAAATGGTCTTCTAAAAGTTTGGCCATTTTTATTTGAAGTTTTTAACACACCCCAAATTAATTTTGGGGTATAGCATGAGACTAGGATCCAATTTCAATTTCCTGTTTGGATAATCAGTTGTTTCAGCACTATCTTATTAAATAATCAGTTCTTCCCACTGATGTACAAAGCCTGATCTGTCACAAATCAAGGGTTTATGTACTTCTGGTCTGATTCTGGCCTCTCTATTCTTCCAACCATGTTGCAATATCACATTAAAAGATACTAAAGCTTTACACTAAGTCTTTGTATCTGGTGCTATTCTTCTTAAGGAGTATTTGGCTATTCTTCATCCTTTGCCCTTTCAACTCCATGTTAAAGTAAGTTTATCAGGTTCAATGAAATTGTCCTATTGAGCTTTGGACGGGAATTGTATTGAATCTAAATTTGCAAACAACCGACATCTTTATTATGTTGCGTTTTCCTATTCAAGTGAATAGTATCTATAGCTCCATCTATTTATATTTTTCGATAAAGTTTTACAATTTTCTCCAAAAAAAAAAAATGTTCTTCTCTTATAGTTACTGATTTTTTCCTAGGTACTTTGTTTTATTGCTTTTGTAAAGGATGTAGTTTTTAAATCGCACTTTTCTTATTGATTGCTAGTGTATAAGAAATGCATTCAAATTTTACACATTCATTTTTATTTATGTAGCAAACTTATGTGGTTCTCTTTGGATTTTCTTTATTGTCATACACCTTTTATTTCTTATACATTTTAATTCTTTTTCTGCCTTTTATATGCTGTTGACCAAGGCCTCAACTGTGATATTTACAAGCGAGGTGCTAGTGAGCATCTTTGTATGTTTTTCCTGATCTTAAGAGGAACTATTTTGACTTCATCATTAAGTATGATTTTTGTGATACACTTTTTGCAGATGGCCTTCCTTAGATTAATGAGATCTTATTTTATTTCCAGTTTGGAAAAACAGAAAAATTATAAAAGTTTGCTGTATTTTAATAGTTTTTCTGCATCTATTTAGATCACCATATGGTTTGTCTTCTGTAAGTTATAAATGTAGTAAATTACATTGATATTTTTGATTTTTCATTACATGTATTTTAAATTTAAAATAGAAAGCTTCACACTTTTTGGTGTGAATGATGCAGTTTACATATAGTAAGAGTCACACTTTTTTCAGCATACAGTTGTATGATTTTTGACAAAAGCATAGAGATGTGTAACCATCATCACAATTAAGACACAGAATAATTACATATCTCACCCAACCCTCATTCCCCATTTCTTCTGTGGTAACCCTGTGTGGTTATATCCCATCTCACTCTTGTCCACCGGAAACCGCTGAACTGTACTCTCTCCCTACACTTATACCTTTTCCAGAGTGTTATATAAATGAAATAGTACAGTATCTAGCCTATGAGTCTGCTTTTTTTTTTTTTTTTGCTTTGTATAATGCATTCAGGATTCATCCACATTCTTGCACATATCTACACTTCCTTTCTTTTCACTGCTGAATAGAATTCCACTGTGTGAATGTAGCACTGTTTATTTGTCCATTCCCAAGTTGAGGTATATTTGTGTAGTCTCTAGTTTTTGATGATTACAAATGAACTTGCTATAAACATTCATGTATATGCTTTTGAATGAACCTTGGTTTTCATTTCACTTGAAATAAAACATCCAGGAGTGGGATGGCTGGGTTGTGGGGAAAAGTCAATGCTGACTCCATAAAGTGAATTAGGAAGTATTTCCACCTTTTCTGTTTTCTGGAAGAGATCCTGTGGAATTATTGATTTTTCTTCTTTAAATTTAATGGAATTCACCAGGATTTGGTGAATTCCTGGATTTTTCTTTCTTGGAAGGTAGTCAGCTGTGAATCTAATTTATTTAATATATACAATTATTTGAACTAACTTTGGTAATTTATGTCTTTCAAAGAAATGCTATTTCATCTAAGTCATCAAATTTTGGGGCACAGAATTGTTCTTATATTCCCTTATTATTTTTTTATAATGTCTTCAGGGTTTATAGCAAGATCTTATTTATTCCTGTTATTTATAATGTGTATCTTTTTTTTTCTTGATCAATTTGGCAAGAAATTTATCAAATTTATCTCATCAAAGTAACAGCTTTTGTTTTAATTGACATTTATTGTTTCTCTTTTTTCAATTTCATTGATTTCTGCTTTTAGCTTTATTATTTCCTTCCTTTTGTATACTTTGTGGTTAGTTGGTTTTTCTTTTACTAGTTTCTTAAAATGAAAGCTTAGAGTATTGATTTGCGTCTCTGCTTTTTTTTTTTTTTAAGATTGATTTATTTGAGAGAGAGTGTCTATGAGTTGGGGGAGGGGAAGAGAGAGAGAAAACCTCAAGCGGACTCCCCATTGAGTTCCCAGCTCAAAATGTGGGGCTCAATCTCATGACCCATGAGTCATGACCTGAGCCAAAACCAAGAATTGGACACTCAACTGACTGAGCCACTCAGGTGCTCCGAGTCTTTGTTGTTGTTGTTGTTGTTGTTGTTTTTAAGATTTTATTTATTTATTTGAGAGAGAGACAGTGAGAGAGAGCATGAGCGAGGAGAAGGTCAGAGGGAGAGGCCAACGCCCCGTGGAGCTGGGAGCCCGATGTGGGACTCGATCCTGGAACTCCGGGATCATGACCTGAGCCGAAGGCAGTCGCTCATCCAACTGAGCCACCCAGGTGTCCCTGTTGTTTTTTAATATAAGAGTTATGGACACAAAATTTCCTTTAAGTATCTGTAAACCACATATTATCATGTGCTGTATTTTTATTTTCATTTTGTTCAAAATACTTTTAACTCATCCTGAGACTTCTTCTTTGATCCATGGGTTATCTAGAAGTCTACTATTTAGTTTCTGAATAATTGGGGATTTTCCAGGTATCTGTGTGATGTTTCTTTCTTTCTTTATTTTTCTTTCTCTTTTTTTAGTTTTTTAAAAGTAATATCTATGCCCAATGGGGGCTTGAACTCACGACCCTGAGATCAAAAGTCGCAGGCTTGCTC
>PISX010027430.1:0-23012 GCA_004024625.1 Mellivora capensis | reverse complement strand
GTTCTTGGATCGGAAGAATAAACATTGTTAAAATGTCTATACTACCTAGAGCAATCTATACTTTTAATGCCATTCCCATCAAAATTCCACTGGTATTTTTCAAAGAGCTGGAGCAAATAATCCTAAAATTTGTATGGAATCAGAAGAGACCCTGAATCACTAAGGAAATATTGAAAAACAAAAATAAAACTGGTGGCATTTCATTACCTGATTTCAAGCTTTACTACAAAGCTGTGATCACCAAGACAGCATGGTACTGGCATCAAAACAGACACATAGACCAATGGAACAGAGTAGAGAGCCCAGATACGGACCCTCAACTCTATGGTCAAATAATTTTCGACAAAGCAGGAAAAAATATACAGTGGAAAAAAGACAGTCTCTTCAATAAATGGTTCTGGGAGAATTGGACAGCTATATGTAGAAGAATGAAACTTGACCATTCTCTTACACCGTACACTAAGATAAACTCGAAATGGATAAAGGACCTCAATGTGAGACAGGAATCCATCAGAATCCTAGAGGAGAACATAGGCAGTAACCTCTTTGATATCAGCCACAGCAATTTCTTTCAAGATATGTCACCAAAGGCAAAGGAAACAAAAGTAAAAATGAACTTTTGGGACTTCATCAAGATCAAAAGCTTCTGCACAGCAAAGGAGACAGTCAACAAAACAAAGAGGCAACCCACGCAATGGGAGAAGATATTTGCAAATGACAGTACAGACAAAAGGTTGATATCCAGGATCTATAAAGAACTTCTCAAACTCAACACATGCAAAACAGATAATCACATCAAAAAATGGGCAGAAGATTATTTTGACTTCTTAAAGCTTATCTTTATTTTTTATACAAAAGTAAATCTCTATGCTATACATACTTGAGTAAAAAAAGGCAACCATCAGAAAAAAGAAGCAAAAAGGAAAATCAGTAGTGATAGCGCAGTGAAGAAAAATAAAGCAGGGCAGGGAGATAAAATAACTAGGAGAGGAAGTTCAAAGATCGTAGTCAGGGGCGCCTAGGTGGCTCAGTGGGTTGGGCCTCTGCCTCCAGCTCCGGTCATGATCTCAGGGTCCTGGGATCGAGTCCCACATCGGGCTCTCTGCTCAGTGGAGAGCCTGCTTCCTCCTCCTCTCTCTGCCTGCCTCTCTGCCTCCTTGTGATCCCTCTCTATCCAATAAGTAAATAAAATCTTTAAAAAAAAGATAGTAGTCAGACAAGGATTCTCCAAAGTGGTCACTTTTGAGAAGCTCCTGGAAGGAGAAGGGAACAAAGCATAATGTTGGAGAAATAGCATCACAGACAGAGGAATAGTATGTGTAAAATCCCAAAGTGAGAAGACACTTGGCATGTTAAAATATTGACCAGAAGGCCAGTGAGACTACAGGGCAGTGACCAAGTGGCGATGGTGAAGGATCTTCAACTTACCTGGAGGACTTTAAATTTTAGTCCTAAATCTGAGGGGAGGTTATTTGGAGGATGCTGAGCTGGGTCATGTTTTGATCTCACTTACATCATTAAAAGATTCATCTGTCCATTGTGTGAAAAGTATCCTGTCAGTGAAGTAAATGTGTAAACAGAGAGGTCTGTTGGGTCAAGGAGAGGTGCTAGAAGGGCAAGCAAGCAGACAGTATTTCACGGCTGGATTAGAGGTGGAGTGGGAGAGAGAAAAATAAACACCAAAGATGATTTCAAAGTTTTGGACCTTAGATATTGGGAGCTTGGTGTTTTCTGCATAAGTGAGAAAAGATGGGAGCTCCAGGTAGGGTTGAGAATTGGTTTATCCCCAAATGAGGAGCAAGTGGGTGGAAATGAGAGGCTAGATTTCAGGGCCAGGTAAAGATGGACCTAAATTTGGGGGTGATGGGCTGACTGAAGTCACAGTTCTGGACTGAGTACACTAGAGAAAAAGCCCATACAGTGGACTTGAGGACACACTGACATCTAGAGTTTGGGAAAGGAAGGCAATCTGGCCAAAGAATTTCAAGATTAAAAAAAAAATGTTGTTAGTGGAAAAAGTAACAACAATGCCTATTTTAAGGACAGGGATATTCTGAAAGCCTAGGAGTCCTAAGGAAAAGCAAGTTTCAAGGAACTAAAGGAGACAAATGAAGATTTCCAGCTCCCAGAGGGGATTGCCTCTGAGAATGGCTTCCTCCTCTCACAAATGTGAGCGGCTCTTTATTGGCTGGTTCCCAATTATAATGGTACATAGTTTCATTTTTCAAAGCCTCTTCATATCTCTTCCTACTTTATTTTCACAGTAACTGTTACTGAGCAGAGATGATACCTTTTTACTAGCCATTTTATAGATGAGAATGTTGAGGTTCAGTGGTGAAGTGACTAAACCATTAGTTAGTGATGATGCCAGCTCTGCAAGTAAGGTCTCTCCACTGTTCTTTCTTTTTCACATACCACTTATTCGAGCATTTTAAGGTTTATACCCACAACATGTTTCCTCACAAACAGCATTTTATACAGTAAATTACACATACATAAGACCAGAAATGCAGAGGAACTTTCTTCATCACTTATCCAACCCATTTAAGCATCCACAGATATATCAACCCATTTATCAATTCAGTAAATAATTTTTTGAGCACTTACTATGTATACTGGACACCATTTTCCATGGATATACAAAGAGGAAGATGATTTTATCTAAGAGATATTTTCATATTTTTAGTGATTATGCAATAATGATAATTCATAGTACTTTGTGATTGGTTAGTGCCTATATAGAGACACTAACTTCTGATGTGATTTCATCACATGATTTAACTTCTCCAGAGTAACAAGTTCTAATTTATGGGAAAAGTGGACTATATCCTACTTTTTCACTTGAAACTACAGGGTATAGATTAATAAGATGTTAGAAGAGAACTTGGATACTATTAATCCAACATGTTCAATTTGTGGCTGGGAAACTAAAGCCCAGAGAAGTGAAGAGTAATTTGACCAAGCCACAAAGCTAATCTGTGGCATTGACATTGAAAGTTATGCTGTTTGTGAGAGTAGCTTCTCAGATCTTTGAGTTCGGGCCAAGGATACTTCCTGGTTGCCAAAAGTTTCCAAGAAGTTTATCTTGAAAATTCCATGAGTTTGTCACCCAAGAATTAATTGTACCAAGCCAGATGGCATTGTTGGCAAGAATGGGCTGTCACAATCTAATTTTTTTTTCTTTAGGCTTCATATCTACACAATGAGCACCATCCAAATTTTGAAATCAGAAAAGGGGTTGGCATTTCATTTTAAAATTCAGATGACTGATGTTCACTATTTGAGATTTTAGTCAGATATTTTCATGCTTGGTAAAGTAATGTTTTTCTCCAGATAACACCCAGATATCTTCCCTTCATTTAGCTTGTGCATGAAGTCCCACATTCTATTAATCTTATTAATCTTGTCTGAAAACTATTACAAAGGTGAAGCTACCAGCATTATTTTATTGAGGTTTATCCTAATAATCTTAATGTCTTAATGAAAACAATAAAGGTTTTTTCTTACTTGTAGGAAGTCTGTTATAGGTTTGGCCCTCTCTCCAGGGTAGCTGCTTTTCATGTTACAGCTCAGCATAGACTCTCCACAAGACACACTTCCACAACCACTTCAGTTGAGAGGCATAGGCTGAAGGTTCAAGTGTCAACTGAATGTTTCTACATGGAAATGTCCCATATCCCTTTTGTTATGCAGCTTAAAGTTGAGGGGAATAATAGTTTAACATCACAGTTACCTTTGTTGAGCTGAATGGATAAAGTTTTTAAAAGGAATCATTAGTTAAAATTGTTCACATTTTTTTACCCTTTTGACAAAAACTCAGTGATTAAGACCACAAATGCAAAATGAAGGCTCCACGGTCAACTTAGATGCAGCTGAGTCCTTGCTTTGTGCTTATCACTGTGCAAAGAGCTTTTCAGATGTTATTTTATTGAAAACAGTCTCTCAATAATCCTAAAAGCTTGCTGTTATTGTTGCCACTTTATAAATGAACGAACTGAGGTTCAGTGATTTGTCCAGTTATACAACTAGCCTAACAATGGGGCAAGATTTTTAAGAAGCAAAGGGAAAACCAAACAATAACACTTTGTGCAACACCATTCTTATAAATCTAAATCTAGTAAATAAGAACCATTATAGTCAAGCCTTTTGCTTTCTTCCCTTCTCCTTCTCCTCCTCTTCCTCCCCTTCTCTCCCTCCCCCTCCCACTCCTCCTTCTTCTTCTCCTTCTTCTCCTTCTCCTTTTAAGTAGATTCCACACAAAATCACAGCCCTCAGACCAAGACCTGGGCTGAGATCAAGAGTCAGGTGCTTGACCGACTGAGCCAACTAAGTGCCCCTTGCCCTTTGCTTTCTAATAAAAAGTTCTTTTCAAATAACCCTTCTGAACAACTATGAATGGTGGAGCCACTCAGTTCTTGGACTGTTTGTTTGTTTGTTTTTAAACTCCTGTATTGCCCTGACAAATGTCTTCCATTGTTATCATAAACTGTTGTTCTGTTTTTATTTTTAAATTTTTTATCTGTCAGGGAGAGAGAGAGAGTGAGCATTCAAGCAGGGGGAGCAGCAGGCAGAGGGAGAACCTGAGGAGAAGCTCCCTCGTCAGGGAACCCGGTGAGGGACTCAATCCCAGGACCCTGGGATCATGACCTGAGCCAAAGGCAGACTCTTAACTGACTGAGTCACCCAGGCATCCCTCTTAAGCTGTTTTTTTACACCACTTTGGAGGTAAGAATCATATCTTACCTCCAAATATTTATCCTGTGTCCCATCGACACGGAACAAAGTAACTGGCACACAGAGATGCTTCATGAATTTGTTTTTTTAAAGGATTGCCACTGCAGCTTTGAGGGTAGCAACAGTACAAAAAGAGCATTGTAAGAATATTAAAATGACTGATATGACACATTTGATGATTCTCCCTTTGTTTTTGCATTACGTATACCATTACCTAGAATTTTAAATGTTTCCTCTCAGCAGAATGCTTATTACTAAATCATGAAAAACATAGGAAGGGAGAATGGGAGTTGGGGAAGGCTTTGCCTTGGAAATGTTCATCTTGAGCCCATGTATTACTTAATTTTCGTCTTGGTGGATGTGAGAACATCCAGGTTGGAATAATATTTGAATTACTTGTCAGGCCTGTTAGACAAGCTGGCATAAATCTCATTTCACATTGACATTTTTCAACGAAGATTTAACAGTCCAAAAACTCAGGTAGATGCTGCCAAAAACACCACAAAACCTGAAGGTTTGGAATGTCTTCAAGGAAGGACAAGCAGGAGTGACAATTAATTTCCTTGAAGGTCACAGTCTAAGAATGATGCAGTGTCTTTAGAATTTTGACAACCTGGCTGCCCTGAAGAGGCCTCCAAAGTATTCCTAGCAAATACTTAACCATGCTTCTCAGAATAGACCTTGCTTTAGAAAATTTAATAGAATGGAGTTTTGGCTTAAAATAGTTTGATTTCCACCCCCCCACCCTCCTTCCTGGTTGATCTAGATAATCGAGAATCAATTAGAGAATGCATGCTAGAGAAAGCAAATCCTAGAATAAGAGGTCTTGAGTGGATGTCATTACACATGAAAGGAAACTATCCTAATTTTCCTCAGCTCTATTTTTTTAATTAACATGTAATGTATTACTTGTCCCAGGGGTACAGGTCTGTGAATCATCAGGCTTACACATTTCACAGCACTCACCATTGCACATACTTTCCCAAATGTCCATCATCCAGCCACCTGATCCCTAAACCCCACAGCACAGCAACTCAGTTTGTTTCGTGAGATTGAGTCTCTTATGGTTTGTCTCTCCCCCAATCCTATCTTGTTTCATTTTTTTCTTCTCATCTCTATTTTTTATTCTTCCACTTGATTCCTAGGCATGCCTCATCCCCCCCCCAACGTTTTCTCTCCAGCCCTAAGTGTCTACCTCTTCCTCTATATAAAGTAGAGACTTCTTATTTGCCTAACTAACTCCCATTCATCAATGAGATTTCAACCAATGCTAGCGAGAAATTTCTCCTCATTTTTGATCCCAATAGTACCCTTGACATTGAAGGAAGCACTTATTGACATGAGTATTGTGTTTACTTATTCTGAGGCATGAATGACTGACAAGCATAATACAGAGTCCTCACAGATGGGTTTTCTTGTAAGGAAGTACAAGAATGTAGGGGAGATAGGTAGGAAAGATAATCCACACTGAGTACCAGATATTTGTGAGTTTCTATATAGTCATCTAAAATGGTCTCAAAAATAACACTCTGAGGTAAACTCTTATCACTTTTCCACAACTTACAGCTGATAAAATTGAAACTCAAGTAAGTGGCATATACCCAAGGAATTCCAAAACCCAGGTTTGAGGGAAGGTTGTTTTCTTTTTTCTTTTCTTTTCATTCTTTTTTTTTTCCCTGTCAAAAGAAGGTAAATTGCTTCTACTGTCAAGGATGGGGTACTGAACTTAGTTCCCACTGTAGGAGAGAGCTTTTGAATGAAAAACTCATTCAAGCAATGAGTCCAAGTGTGTTTTTCTCCTTTGTCACTAGCTTGCTTTTGTTCATGCCACTGAAGCCCTTGGTTTCAAATAAAGCAACAACCCTGTAAGAGATATTATGAGATACAACAGTCCAGTCCAGTTGGAGACAATTACTATATGTTTGCTCAGTGCTAAAGTCTATGAGGGGATTTTAGAATCAAATTTATACAAATGCAGGAATCTCTGATCACGGTTATGAGCCCTGTTCAGGCAGTGTGGTGGGCCACATCAAGTGCCCAGAATCAAAGTGAAGTTAAAGTGAAGGTGTCACCTCCTGGCTTTTCCTGTAATCCCTGGTCTTCTTAGTTATAGCCATATTTCACACAGAAACCCTTTAAGGTTTATGTTCAAATTTCGCCATCAACAAAAAGTGCCATGGCTTAAGCAAAGCAGGAATGCCAGCCTCTATTTGACCGATGAGAAAAAAAAAATGACATCTAGGGATTTTAAAGGCTTCACAAATGTGACAAAATGTGAAACTGTGACCCAGATCCTTAAGTTCTTGCCACAAACATATTGTTTTTTCCACATTACTTACAAGGGGATCATAATTAAACAGGATGTTAAATCGAATTAAATTTGCAATCACATCTTTGATAAAGGGACAAATGGCTGATATGAATCCACCTATATAAATAATAACATTAATGTGAATGGATTAAATACTCCCATCAAAAGGCAAATAAGTTAGACTGAAAATATGATTCAACTATATGTTCTCTATAGGTAATAATGCTTTAGATTTAAATATTGATAGCTTAAAAGTAGAAGGATGAAAATGTTATGGCATGCAAACAGGAGTCATAGAAAAACTAAATGGCTACATTAAATCAGACAAAATAGATTACAAGAGAAAAAAATGTGACAAGAGACATGATAAACATTTTATAATGATAAAAGAGTAAGTCCATTAGGGTTAGATAACAATTATAAACATAAACATACCTAAAAATAGAGCTTCTAAAACATAAAGTGAAAACTAACAGAATTAAAAGGAGACATCAACAGTTCAATAATAATAGAAACTTCAATAATAGAAACTTCAACTTCAGCAATGGATAGAACTAGATGAATTACCATCCAGATGGATATAGAAAACTTAACGCTATAAACCAACTAGATCTAAGAGAAATTTCTAGACCATTCCACTCAATGACAGTGGCAAATACATTCTTCTTAAGCACACACAGAACAGTCTCTAAGAAACTCTACATGGTGGGCCATAAAACAGGCCTTGAGAAATGTAAAAGGATTGAAATAAAATAAAGTATGCTCTCTGACTACAGTGGAATGAAATTATAAATCAATAGCAGGATTATTTGGACAGCATACAAATATGCAGGAAAAAACCAATATACTACTAAATTACCAACTTGTCAAGAAGGAATTCACAAAAGAAACTAAAAAATGTTTTGAGATGGATGATAATAAAAAGGCAGCAAAAGCAGTGCTTAGGGAAAAACTTATAGCTATAAACACTTGTATTAAAAAGAAGTAAGATCTTGGGGTGCCTGGGTGGCTCAGTGGGTTAAAGCCTCTGCCTTCGGCTCAGGTCATGATCTCAGGGTCCTGGGATCGAGCCCTGCATCGGGCTCTCTGCTTAGCAAGGAGCCTGCTTCCCTTCCTCTCTCTCTGCCTGCCTCTCTGCCTACTTGTGATTTCTGTCTGTCAAATAAATAAATAAATAAATCTTAAAAAAAAAAGAAGCAAGATCTTAAATCAGTCATCTAAATTTGTACCTTAACAAACTAGAAAAAGAAGAGTAAAATAAATCTGTGGCCAGCAAGTGGAAGGAAAACTAAGGAATAGAGTGAAAATTAATGAAACAGAGAATAGAAAGAAAAAAGAGAAAAACAGTGAAACTAGAAGTTGGTTAGTTGCAAGATCAACAAATTTGGGAAAAAAAAACTTTAGCTATCTTGACCCCTCCCAAAAAAAGGGAGAGAGAGAAAAAAGTCAAATTATTAAGATCAGAGTGAAAAAGAGAATATTATAACTGATCTTGCTGACATATTTCAAAAAAATATAAGGGGATATTATATTATAAACAACTGTATGCCAAAAATTAGATAAGTTAGATGAAATGAACAAATTCCTAGAAAAATACAAGTTACACAAAACTGACTATAAAAAAATAATCTGACTATGCCTGTAACAACTAAAAATATTGAATTAACAATTTAAAACTTTCTACAAAAAAAAAGCCCAGGGTCAAATGTCTTCACTGGTGAATTCCACTAAATGTTGAAAGTAAAATTAATACCAATCTTTCATAAATTCTTACAAAAAATAGAAGAAGGAATACTTCTTAATTCATTCTGTGAGAGCAGTATTACCTAAGTATCAAAACTAGACAAGTTATATGAGAAGATAAAATTATATATCCATATTCATTATTAATATAGGTGTAAAAATCCTCAACATAACTAACAAATTGAATCTAGCAACATATGAAAATGATTATGCACATGACTAGTAGGACTTACCCTGGAATACCAGGTTACTTTAACATCTAAAAATTAATCAGCATAATACACTGTATCAGTAAAATTAAGGAGAAAAACCACGTGATCAATTCAGTTGACAGAAAAATCTTTTCACAAAATTCAACATTTTCCATGATAAATACACTTAACAAAATAGGAACTGAAGGAACTTCATCTTAATAAAGGATATTTCTGAAAAAACGTGTAGCTAACATCACTAAATAGTGAAAGACCGGGTGTCTTTTCCCTAAGATTCATAATAGAATAAACATATCTACTTTCTTCACTTCTGTTCATTGTTGTGCTAGAGATTCCAGCTAGAGTGATTAAACATGAAAAAGAAATAAAAAGCATCCATACCAGAAATTAATAAGTAAAATTATCTCTATAGATAACATGATATTGTGTAAAGAAAATCTTAAAAAAATCCACTAAAAAACCAGTTTATTAGAGTTAATAAATGAATTCATCAAGATTACAAGTATAAGATCAATATATGAAAATTAATTCTATTTCTAAACACTTGCAATGAAAAATTTTTAAAAAAATTGAAAATAATTGCACCATATCAAAAATAATAAAATACATAGACTTAAAATCAATAAAATAGAATAAAATACTTAGGATTAAAATTACCTAAGAAGCACAAGACTTGAAAGTACAAGAAGCCTACAAAATACCCCTGAAAAAAAATTAAAGGAGATTTAGATAAATGGAGAGAGATACCATATGCATGGGCCTGAACACTTAATATTGTTAAGATGATAATAATCTTCACATTGAACTACAGATTCAATGCAATCCCTACCATCATCAAAATTGGTCCCCCTCCCCCACTAGAAGTTGATAGTAGTCAAATAACCAGAATAGCCAAAAGAATCTTGAAAAAAGAACAAAGTGGGAGGACTCATACTTCCCATTCCCATTCTGCAAAGCTACAGAATGAAGAAGGTGTGATACTGGTATTTGGGCCACAAAATTCTTTGTGGTGGGCACTGTCTGGTGCATTGAAGGACATTCAGCAACATCTGTGGCCTCTACCCACTAGATATCAGCAGCAGAACCCAGTTGGGACAATCAAAAATGTCTCCAAATGTTTTAAAATATCTCTTGGAGGGCAAAATCACCCTGGTTGATAATCACTGCTCTAGATACTATTCTTTCCCCAAAGAGAGCTGAGGCCATATAACCATAGCCTTCAAGAAATCCCCAGGCCAATGGGATACAATGGCTATTTTGACTGAGGGGAAAAAATTGTTTGGAACATTAAAGAAACAGAAATGTAAATAATAAAGTAGAAAACAATGTGAAAATTGTTAAAACAGTATGAAAAACCCATAGTAGAATCACTGCATCAAGAGTGATTGATTGTGCCCTTGGGGACAGGTAGGCATAAGAAGAGCTTAGCAGGGAATGTGAAATTTGATTTGGACCAAGAAAGCTGAGTGAGTAAAGAAGGGAAACACATTATAGGCTGGAGGGGAAAAGATGAGCAAAGGTGTGGAGCTGTGCAGGTTGCAGACAAAAGGATATGCAGGGACAGGATAAGGCAAAGGATGGCAAGTAATGAAGCTGAGAAGACCTATTATTTGCAGTCTTTATTTTAATTCTTCCTTATACATAACTTGAAATTTGTAGCAGGTCTTGCTTATGCAATTTTCCCTGGATTCCCAGTGTGTGAATAAAAGTAAAATCAAAACTAGAGGGGACTTTTAAGTCCATTTTATAAAACCAAGAAAAATCCAGAGCAGATCAACGTAAGAAGCAATTTTTCCTCTTTGAATTTCTGCCTGAGTGCAGAGAGGATTTTTTCTTCTACTTTCTTTCTCTCTTCCTGATCCCCTGAGTAATTTAAAATCCTCTTGAGCAGAATGCTTGTGAGGGCATAGGAGAAAATAATCTTTTTTTTAAAAAGATTTTATTTATTTATTTGATAGAGATCACGAGTAGGCAGAGAGGCAGGCAGAGAGAGACAGAGAGAGGGAAGCAGGCTCCCCGCTGAGTAGAGAGCCCGATGTGGGACTCTGATCCCAGGACCCTGAGATCATGACTTGAGCCGAAGGCAGCGGCTTAACCCACTGAGCCACCCAGGCACCCAGGAGAAAATAATCTTAATTGGCTCTTTCCAGTCTGTATTTGTGGGAATGGGTGTGAATGTTCCTCAGCCATTTATATCTGATGCTATTTTTAGTTTGGTTAATTCCTTAAGTGAATGATAATAGATGCATGTAAGTTTCCCTGCTTCTTGGAAACTGTCATACCTGGAGTTACTTCAGCATAGAAAAACTAATGATGGTCTAAGAAAATAGTCATTCCAGATGTAGGCAAACCCTCATTTCAATTGGCAACATGGATTTTGACCCATAAAGAGGTGAGGACAGGGACGCCTGGGTGGCTCAGTTGGTTAAGCAGCTGCCTTCGGCTCAGGTCATGATCCCAGCGTCCTGGGATCGAGTCCCACATCGGGCTCCTTGCTCAGCAGGGAGCCTGCTTCTCCCTCTGCCTCTGCCTGCCACTCTGTCTGCCTGTGCTCGCTCTCGCTCTCTCCCTCTCTCTCTGACAAATAAATAAATAAAATCTTAAAAAAAAAGAGGTGAGGACAATGGTAGTTACCACGTATTCAAGGTCTACAAGACAATAATCATTTAAATACTTCATATTCATCATATCAGTTGATTTCAGACAATAGTCCTATGTCTTAGTCTTAAAATCCTCACATTGTAAATGGGAGCACCAAGCCTCAGTGAGATTAAGAACCAAGTCACAAATAATAAGCAGGGAAGCTGGGATTGAGTATGGGGGTCTGTCGATTTCAAGGTCTATGGTTTTAACCCTAACTTAACACTACTTCTTTCCTGGTCTTGACATACAGCTGAATGTACTTTGACATGTTTTCTATTAGAAAATTGCTACTGTCATATAATGTACAGCATTATTACCCAAAGATCAAATGCCAGTTTTCTTTTTTCTTTTTTTTTTTTAAAGATTTTATTTATTTATTTGACAGAGAGAGATCACAGGTAGGCAGACAGGCAGGCAGAGAGAGAGAGGGGGAAGCAGGCTCCCTGCTGAGCAGAGAGCTGGATGTGGGGCTCAATCCCAGGACTCTGGGATCATGACCTGAGCTGAAAGCAGAGGCGTTAACCCACTGAGCCACCCAGGTGCCCCAAATGCCAGTTTTCTAAAGGCAAGGGACATGTATGGTTGAGAAAATCGAGAATGTGGGAAGTATGTGGCTTGGCACAGGCCACATTTAAATCATAAGCACATTTAGTAAGGATCCCAAAACTTTAGGATGCAGCTTTTTAGTTGAGAGAAGGGTCATCAAAGATTTTTTTTTTTAATGTAAAATAGAGTTAGCTAGCTAGCATAGTGTTTTGAAGACAAATATTAGAATTCTATATCAAAACAAAGATTTGTAGTTACTAGAAGACTGAAGAGAATGTAGTGGACAATGTGATCGAAGAATGACTTTTGGTATGATGAGGAATGTGCTGATTGGCTGAGAGCAAGCAGTGGGAGGCAGGACAGCAAGCCAGCAAGTCATAGAGCATAGATGTTTTAGAGCAAGAAAAACTCAGAATAAGAATTTAGCCATAATCTTGGACAGAAAGAGTCCAAAAGATATTAAAAAAATAAGACAGTTGCATTGGGTGTACATATAAATATGGAAGGGAGAGACAAAGTGGTATATATAATTAATAAAGGTTATGAAGCATCTGGGCAAGCTGTCCCACCAGGAAGTTCTAAGAAATGCGGTTTTATTCACATTCACTCTAAGGTGGTGGCTGTGTAGCCTATTGGAAATATCCTGAGGTCAGCAGAAATCTAGAACCAAATGGCAAGAGAATAGCAAGAGTTACTCAATATCAAGTGATCTTCATGGGGCACTCCTCGTGCTAAGTGCTTTACATAATTATTTCTTTAATCTCCATAACCACATGAGGTAGCTTGTATTATTTCTTATATTCTATGGGCTCAGACTCGTCAATTCACTTGTCTAAAGCCATGCTGCTGGCAAGTGCTGGGGTACTATTCAATCAGGTTCTTCTGATCCCAGAGCTCTGCTTTTTACATCTTTGCAATTCTTCCATGAAGGAAAGGAGGGAGGGAGGGAGAGCTGGGAGGCAGGGGCATTTAGGCCAAGAGTGGAAATTCTATTCACATACTAACTATTGGCATAGAAGGGGGTGCTGTTACCCATTTGGGGGAGGGGAATATACAATTATGTTGACTATGGGGAGATTCTGGGAAACAATAGAGACAAACCATAAGAGACTCTTACCTACAGGAAACAAACTGAGAGTTGATGTAGGGGAGGTGGATGGGGAAATGGGTCACTGGGTGATGGGCATTAAGGAGGGCACATGATGTAACGAGTACTGGGTTTGATAGGCGATCGATGAATAATTGAACTCTACATCTGAAACTAATGATACAGTGTATGCTCATTAATTGAGTTTAAATAAAATAAGAAAAACAAAAGAGACACATCAAATAAATAATCTCTTCTGGATGTTTGTGACTGAAATTGTGGTAACTGGAATTACTAAAGCCATTTTAGGACCGCAAGGAGAGGTAGGCTTTAAGCTAAAAGGAAGAAAGAATCTGGCCCACTGACTTGCTTAATTAACTAATTCCAGGGTTTCTCTACCTGAGATTTCTCTGAGTCCTTTTATTGTTTAAGCCATTTTGTATTGTTTAGTGGATACTTATTTCTATCTTGCTAGTGTGGGAAATAAGGATTAGACATTGGAATTGACCTATTTGAAGTATAATCTGAGATGGCACTCTACTTATTCCCTCTTTGGGGCCATTGGTCCTCACCTTCATGTGGAATATTCCAGTTTTCTCAAGGTGAGGAATATCCTAATTCTCTCTGTCTTCTTCCCTCCTCATTTAAAAATCCACCACAAACTATAGAACCTTTGCTTCTACTACTCCATTGTTTTCTAGTTTTCTCTGTGAATCCCTCACTCATTTGGATCCCATCTTAAAATGCAAACATCTAAGCATGTACTAAGTATTCTACACTGTGCTAGATGCTGGTGAGTAAAGTTTACCTTCACTAATAAGATCATTCTGTAGTTTAACTTGATTCAGTTCAATCTATTTATTTATAGGTATATTCACAAAATATATTCATCCCTAAGGTTATTCATTGGTTTGTATAACACATACTCAGTGAGCACCTAAAGTACTATGTGCCTGCCACGTTATGGATCTACACAAATGGACAATACATTGTATATAAGAAGCACCCATGACTTGAACACTTAGCAGATTAATTAAAGTTCTAGAATAAGGGTTTGAAGGACAGTACTATGGGAGTGGAAGTCTGAATCAGATGTTGGGGGAGGGGACATAAAATTGAGCATGACATGTTTTCTGCCCTAAGAAGGAAATAAAGGGATATGTTGAGATTGCCTACATTTAAGATTCATATCCCTTCCCAAGATTATATTCCATACCTAAAGTGACTTTACATAACTATAGAATCCCTTCTATGCATAAGTATTTATTATCCCCAGATACCTCATGTTCAGATCTTATCCCCTGGGAACTCATTATCTAGCTTTTAACAGGGCTTTCAGCGCTGACATCTGAGGATCTTTTTGCAAATTTTCTTAAACTGCTCTTATTAGCCTCACTCAGAGCCTATTTAAAACCTGGAAAGTTAGGGTAACCTTGGGCAAGGTATTTAATCTCTCCAAGACTGTAGATCCAAGAAATAGAAATGATAGCACTTATCTCAGGACTTTGTTAGGATTAAGTCACCTAATACAAGAGGGGAATAATACAGTGCCTAGTACATAGTAAGCACTCGACATATAATGGTTTTACTACTGATCTTCCTGATACTCAGATAATTAAACTTCTGCTGTTCCCCTAATATTCCAGCACTTTTAAATTTTCTAAGGATTTTTGCTCACCTTCTTCTTTCTTCATAGGAAACTCCATTTCTTATATTTTCTGAACTCCTATATGTTCTTCACAGCCCACAATGAACTCTTGAGTGCAGTAAATGGAATTTAATGTATGTATGCTTGTCAACAATAACCTCATAATCTTTTTTATTCTTGAAGCACTTTTATGAGAAGGGGATTATGGGGAAGCTATCTCGTATATTTGTTCTTAAGATGTGACATCATCAGGGTGCCTGGTTGGCTCGGTCGGTTCAGCCTCTGACTCTTGGTTTCAGCTCAGGCCATATTCTCATGATCATGAGATCGAGGCCCACATGGGGCTCTATGCTCAGTGTGGAGTCAGCTTCAGATTCTCTCTCCCTTTCCCTTCTGCTCACACTCTGTCTTCTTGTCAAGTTAATAAAATCTTAAAAAAAAAAAAGATGACATCATCATTGTCTACTCAAGAGGAAAAGAGTAGTTTTACCAAATGTCTGCGATGTCTCAGTAATGGGAGATCTTTCAGGCAGACGAAACTGACCAATTTGATGTTCTAAGTGCTCTATACTCTATATACTCTATCCAGACCTCAGCTAGTTATGCACAGGCTACTATAAAATAGAAATTAGCACTTGGGTGAAATAATTCTTCCAGAATTCTCCCTCAAAGACCAAAGTTTTCATTTGCAAAAGAAAAGTCTTTTATAGAGGTAAAATAATGCTAAGGAAGAGTGGCTTTTGTATAGGATTACAATAAACTAAGGATATTATCATCTCTATTTTACAGATTAAGAAACTAAGGCTTAGGAGACATGTTTTGAAAGAAGTTTTTATGGCTGATGTCAAAAAGGTAACTGCCTATGTTCTCCTCTAGGATTTTGGTGGACCTGTCACACATTGAGGTCTTTTATCCATTTAGAGTTTATCTTTGTGTATGGTCTGAGAGAATGGTTGAGTTTCATTCTTGTTTTTATAGCTGTCCATTTTTCCCAGCACCATTTATTAAAGAGACTTTTTTCCACTGGATATTTTTTCCGGCTTTGTTGAAGATTAGTTGACCATAGTGTTGAGGGTCCATATCTGGGCTCCCTATTCTGTTCCTTTGAACTATTTGTCTGTTTTTGTGCCAGTGCAATACTGGTCTTAATGATCACATCTTTGTTATATGGTTTTAAATTTTATTTAAATTTATTAAATTTTATTTATTTATTAAATTTATTTAAATTTTATTAAAATTTAAATTTTAAATCAGGCAACTTGATGTCCCTGGCTTTGTTTTTCCTTTTCAGCATTCCTTGGCAATTCGGAGTCTTTTTTGGTTCCATACAAATTTTAGGATTGTTTGTTCCAGCACTTAGAAAAATGACATTGGTATTTTTCTAAGTGCTAGAACTTCTTTCAAAACACTTCAGCAACTTCTTCCAAAACATGTTTCCAAAGGCAAGGGAAACAAAAGTGAAAATGAACTTTTGGGACTTCATCAAGATAAAAAGCTTCTGCACAGCAAAGCAAACAGTCAACAAAACAAAGAGACAACACATGGAAAGGAAGAAGATATTTTCAAATGACACTACAGATAAAGGGCTGGTAACCAAGATCTATAAAGAATTTCTCAAACTCAATGCCCAAGAAACAAATAATCAAGTGAAAAAGTGGGCAGAAGACATCAACAGACACTTCTCTAAAGAAGACATACAAATGGCTGAGACATGAAAAAATGTTCAACATCATTAGCCACCAGGGAAATTCAAATCAAAACCACATTGATATACCACCTTATACCAGTTAGAATGGCAAAGATTAACAAGGCAGGAAACAACAAATGTTGGAGAAGATGTGGAGAAAGGGGAACACTCTTACACTGTTGGTGGGAATGAAAGTTGGTGCAGCCACTTTGGAGAACAGTGTGGAGATTCCTTAAGAAATTAAAAATAGAGCTACCCTATGACCCTGCAATTGCACTACTGGGTATTTACCCCAAAGATACAGATGTAGTGAAGAGAAGGGCCATATGTACCTCAATGTTAATATCAGCAGTGTCCACAATTGCCAAACTGTGGATAGAGCTGAAATGCCTTTCAACAGATGAATGGATAAAGAAGGTGTGGTCCATATATACAATGGAATATTACTCAGCCATCAGACAGAATGAATAACCAACAATTACATCAACATGGATGGAACTGGAGGAGATTATGCTAAGTGAAATAAGTCAAACAGAAAAAGTCAATTATCATATGGTTTCACTTATTTGTGCAATATAAGGACTAGCATGGAGGACATTAGGGGAAGGGAAGGAAAAATGAAGGGGGGAAATCAGAGTGGGAGATGAACGATGATAGACTATGGACTCTGGGAATCAAATGAAGGGTTTTGGAAGGGAGGGGGTTGGGAGGATGGGTGACCCCAATGATGGGTATTAAGGAGGGCATGTATTGCATGGAGCACTAGATGTTATATGCAAACAATGAATCATGGGAGACCACATCAAAAACTAATGATGTACTTACTGTATGGTGACTAACATAACACAATAAAAAAATATTTAAAGAAAGGAAACTGAGGCTTACAGAATTAAAGGATTTTCCAAAAGTTTGGTGTCAGAGCTAGCAAATGGTAGGGCCTGGATTTGAACCCAGGTCTGTAGGATTCTACACTCATGCTTTTTTATGTTGTTCTGTGTTTCTTTCTGTTGTTTTCAACAACTCAGGAATCGAGAACTAAGTTGCTATCCTCTGTCTTCATTGTATATTGTTTTTGTACTTTCATAGAAAGCCGGGGTGTTCAGAGGAGTATAAATGGAAGTGAAAGGCGCTTTCCATGCAGGAGGCATTGTATGGTCCAGAAGCACCCTCAGATGTCTTGTTCTCACTGGAATGTGATTTGTAGAGAACTGGAGACTGATGCTTCAGACTTATTTTAATTGCTGTTAGTAGGGATAGAAGGATGTTTCTTCTGCACTGTATGCCTCTCTCCCATGATCTTCACTTCCTCCCTCCAAGAGAAGTCACTAATCCCGTAGGTCAACTTGCCAGACACTGATTAGGTCATATTTGTTAGAGAGCAAGATCTTTGTGGGGTAGAATGTCCATACCCAGTCTTCTATTTTACTTCCTTTCATCTGAATATATTGAAAAGGCCCTTGTTATAGGTGTCCAGACCAAATGTGATAAAGCTCTATCATTTGGATTTGGCTTGGAAGGAGGGGTAGAAGGAATCCTTCTTGTTGTTTGAACCTAAGCCATATATATGTTCTAGTGCAGATTTATCGGAGTTCTGACTTTGAATTCCTTCCCAAGGCCCAGCTATTACTAAAGGGAAGTGTGGGTTCTTATTTGTTAATGTTCCTTGTGTGTATCCCCCTAAATCACCTTGGGAGCTGGAGGTGGAGATGGTTGGTTGGTCAACACCCCAGTATTCCTGGGTACCTGGCATAATATCATTTTAATACCACTAAAAAGTCAGCAAAACTCTTAACCTTTTCCAATATTTTATACGTTAAATTTTATTTCCAGAAATAGATGGTCTTTTAGGTCACAGATTGACCTTTACATTTCCAATCTCCTGTTAGAAGCACACCAATTGATCTCAGCAGAGAAGAATCTAAGGCAGCAGGGAAAGCATTGACCCTGTCTCTGCACCAAATCCCTGTGTTGGTCCCCTGGGATATTTGAAATAACTCTTACAAACAACAGTATTCCTACTTTACAGATGAGCCTAATTTTTTGACCAGATTGACATCAATAATAACAACAATAATAAATAATTTCTGCTTGTAACTGAAAAAATTCAGAGATAGAGAAAGCCTGGTTAGTTCAGGGTCTTGCCCTCTTCTGTGTTAGTTTTCACCTCAGGATTATTTTCTTCATGACATCAAAATGACTGCAAGCACCACTTTATTCAAATGCACAATAGAATTGCTACAAGTAGATGGGAAGATAGAAAATTAATAAGATTCAAGGGGTACCTGGCTGGCTCAGTTAGGAGAGCATGCAACTCTCGATCTCAGGGTCATGAATTCAAGCCCTACATTGTGTGTGGAGATTACTTAAAAATAAGATTCAACAAAAATTTGGCTAGATTTATCATGGTAGAGGGTGCTAAGTTGTCTTACTTTTCAATACCCAGTTCTGTTCCTTGATTGGCTAGATTCTTATATGGTGTCATATATCACTTCTAATAGCAACTATAAATGATTGAAGTTATGTCTATAGGTAGTTTAAGCACTGCCCTTCATATCTGTCTTGTCTTAGTGACAAGCTACTGACAGAAACTGTACCTGGACAGCATAAAGAGAAGTGAGTATTTGGCAAACATTTGGTAAATGTTGTGAGAGAATTAAACTGGATAATTCAGATTAGCAAATCTGAATAACTATGAAATCTCCAATTTTCTTTTCTTTGGGCAAATGGCTCCTGCAATGTAAGTGAAAATTAATTATACAGCTTTGTAAAGCAAGAGATGTTAGGGACAAAGGAGAGATGTGAAATGGAACTAACATTTGTTAAGCACTGATAATGTGCTAGACAGTGTACTAGACACTTTACACATGTTATTCATTCTTTTGAATCATTATGAAATACCTATTAGGTGATAGGCAGTGCATTCTCTGATGTGACTGTCAATATAAATAAGACATGATATTTTCCTTAACAAAGTTATAGCCTAGAGGGAGAGATGAACAACTAGGTCAGCATTCATATTGTGATGTGATAAATAGTATTATTGCTCAGAGGACATCAAAATCAGACAGAAAGTCCACAGATGGTTCCCAAATTTAGAAGTGCTTGAACTGAGTTTTGCTAGAGGACAAAGGGGTCAATTATTTGAATTATTGAAAATGGAAAACTGGATATTGCTGATATCAAGAATAGCATGTGTGGGAGTAACTTGGTGGCTCAGTTGGTTAAACAACTGTGTTTGGCTTGGGTCATGATCCCAAGGTCCTGGGGTTGAGCCCC
The DNA here is from genome assembly GCA_004024625.1 of Mellivora capensis. Lineage (NCBI taxonomy): Eukaryota > Metazoa > Chordata > Mammalia > Carnivora > Mustelidae > Mellivora > Mellivora capensis. The sequence continues at coordinate 3,125 of PISX010027430.1, read as the reverse complement.
AGGCAAGACTCCCTGCTCAGCAGGAAGCCTGCTTCTCCCTTCCCTCTACACCTCCTCCTGCTTGTGCTCTCTCTCTCACTCATTCTCTTGAATAAATAAAATATATTTTTTTAAATAAACGAATAGCATGTGTGAAGATGCCAGGATATGGAACAGTGTGAGATAGCTGGAGTTTGGAAAACTTACAAATTATGTAGAATAGTAGCTGGAGATGAAGCTACAGAGCTGGATATGGTTCAGGTTATGGAACATGGAAGCCTTAGAAACTATGAGGACATTCTTCATTTTGAGAGTTATGGGGAACTACTGATGAAGATTAATCCCAGAAATATCATGATCATTTTTGCGTTGAAAGTAATCACTCCAGAAGCAGTATGTGTGATGGAGGAGGAAGACGGAAGGAGCAGTTTTTGATAATCCCTTCAAGCATTAATGATGAAGGCATTGGAAATAAAAGGGAAGAGACTGATGCAGGATGAGGAAGTAGAATTGGATGTGGATGGTGCATGAGTGAGAGAGGTCTACAAGGTTCCCCACATTTGAGGCTGGGGTTTCAGATACAGACATTTTCCAAGATAAGAAGTATTATAAAAGGATCAGGTGTCAGGAAAAGACAGAGTTCAGTTGGGCATATGGATGTAATGGGCACCTACTGAAGTAGAGCAAGGATTTGGTTTATTTATTTGATGATATACTCTGCCCACATGTTCATATGGATAGAGAGAAAAAGTCTCCTTTCTTCCTTTTTCCCTCCTAAAGTTCACTGGAGTATACCTTCTTAGCTATGCACATGCAAGGAGAGTAGTCATCCCTTATAACTGGGAGTGGGTGTAAGATTCTAAGCAGAGTACTATACAGGCAAGTGTCAGACATCTTCAACCTCCTCTCTCTGAAATTGCAATTTTGAGAAACCCATTGGGCCAATACAGCACTGACCAAAAACAACAGGGAGGAAAATACCTGGGCTCTAAATGTAGTAGGGAAGGTGAATTGGTCCACTGACGGACTCTTTTTCCAAGGTTAACAAAATGGCCTGAATTGATGGAGAATTGATGGCTTACCTGGTGTACCTGGGAAACAATTTCCAAATATGTGACTTGGTTCAAATAGCTGTAAACACAAAGTTTGGAAATATGTAAGTATTTAAATTAGTAAAGGCATAATACTGTAAGTGAACAAATGTCTCGAAAAATGGGCAAGACCAGTGTTCAAAAGTGACCCATGTGGCCACTGTGGTGCTACTAGTGGGGTAGGAGGGTTTTGTAACTCCTTTTTTTCATCTGGAGTTTGAAAAAGAGGACTAGATATATTTGGGCTGAGTGAACTCCTGAGTTTTTCTACAATGATGTGTATCTATGAACATAAGCATGTGAGAATTTGAACACTTAGTTGAAAGCATAAAAGACATGTGGTTTCATCTGCATCTTAAACTGGTAGAGTGGGTCAGATAGATTATACTGAATTTGTAGTACCTGCAGCGAAGTTAGATAAAGATATTGAGGAGGAAGATGGAGAAAGAGTGAGAAGGTCAAAAGACATCTTAGAGTTGAAAATATAGATGTAAGAGTCATGAGTATGTAGATGGTAATTGAATATATGTTTTCAGACAAGATCATTAAGGGGAAACATGGTTAAAAGACCTGGAGATCACTAACATTTGTGTGGTTAGTGGAAGAGGAGAGGTCCATAAAAGCCAGTGAGGTATTAGAAAGAACGAGAACCACGAACTCATAGAGGTCAAGCAAAGAGAGATCACTCAAGAGAAGCAATGGTCAAAATTCAAATGCCATAAGAAATCTAAATATGCCTAAAACAAAAAAGATACTGGCTTTTCTGACACATATTTTATCCCTGTACCTTTCAGTTATGTGAACCGATAAATGTTTTTGTTGTTTACATCAGTTTGGGTTGGGGTTTTGTTTCACTTGAATCCACAAGAGCCCTAGTTGATGTTGTTCAGATTTTCACATAGATTCTGATGTCTCCCAAGGTGATGATGTACTTAGGTATCCTGGCTATAGGCATCTAGAGGCTGCAGGATGAAAGAGATAATCTGCATATAGTCGTATATTCCACTTATTAACATGTATCACTGGCTTTGATACAGAACACACAGCTCCTGAAAGTCAAGATTCCTAACCGCAACAGATTTTGAAATAGAACCCTTGGTAATGGATGTCATAGATGGTCTTTCTCCATGGGTGGATTTGGCCACATATACTATTAAATTCACACCAAACTATATGAAACTAAAAATGTTCTTCCTTCTGACACCCTGTTCCCTGCTCCTCTGTGGAGGAACTTTTTGCAGCTGTACACTGGATGAAATAGCTGGGTAGAATCTTATTCAAGTTTTAAATGGTTCTCAGTCAGTGTTCTCTACCTTCTTACAAAACTTTAGAATAATTTCAATCTTCAAAATGCTAATATAAACCTCTAGACTCCTTCTGATCCCTTGGGAGCTGTGTGCAAATGTTATGCTAATATGCTCTGTTACAGCTGAGAAAACACATCAAATTTGCCAGTGAGCCACATTATTGACAGAGCTCTGGGAATTCAACCCCATGAGCCTCAGAAGTTAGAAAACAGAGCAAAGCGTAGGCTAGAAAAATAAAGTTCTTTCACTATGGCCTTCACTTTTAATTATAGTACCCTAAAAGTTACAATTCTATTCAGCTTTCTCACCAGGCATTTAGAAAACGGGATTGCCACATCTTGCTTTTCAAGTGCATGCCTGCATCAAAACATAATATTCTCTACCTCCTGTGGAACTACCTACGAATTCAAAGGCATATTTCATCTGAGTAGTCTGTACTGTCATTGTCACTGGAAAATTAAAAATAAAAATGTTCAGTTCTTACTGTGCTGTTAACAAAGGAAGGGGAATCCTCTGAGAGAGCAGAATTTCAGAAGTGCAGGCCACCATTCTGCTCTGAAAACAAAACAAAACCAAGAGCATTTGCTATGACTTTACCAAGGATTTTTAAAGATTCAGACTGAAAATAAAACACTTCCAGAAGTGAAGATGTGGGATCCATAACCAGAGCATGTGCCATCTGTCTTGTCTTCCTGGAAGAGTTGTTGGATTTTCTTGACCACATCAGATCCCATTGGGACAAACTTCT